>JAUTBV010129247.1:0-12319 GCA_032361325.1 Lepetodrilus fucensis | reverse complement strand
TTTTTGGGCCTTATTTAAGTAATATTTTAAACATCGAGTTGTGCTTAGGGTAACGAAATATGGATGTCCGACCATACCCGATATTGTGTCATCAAGTTTGTCTTCAATATTATTATGTGGGTACTGCAGGAAATGTTAGGGGAATAAGGCGGAGGCCATCATATATTAGTTTGTAGGTTCACGGCTTATCAATATTTGGTAATTTACGCAGAGTAAAGTAGTTAATATTTCATTTAGTATTATCGGATTGGGTTTGGCGATTATAGGCCATATGTCTTCCTCGCTCGAAGAGTAATGACCATGCCATACACTTATTCCTACATAAACAGGTAGTCTAGACTTTGCTTGGATGCTTCCCTGGTACATAAACAAGTCGTCGAGCCAGGTCTTGTATGAACAGCAGGATACGACATACAGGATTATACCCCCTATTCATTTTGTGAGCTAACTGTTTAATAATGACATATAGAATGAATGGACGTCCGTCTAGAAAATTCAGATCATACATAAATTGTCAATGAAATTCAATTTGGTTCTATGTGCGTGGGTCAATGCATAACATGTTATCTCTCGGAATAGGCTTGTAATCACAGATCGAAGTAGTATATGACATCCGCAGACCACTCGTAGGACTACGACGTTCGTATAATTGCTCTGTGGACCGGGGGTATGTATCTGATCAGGCACCGAGGTTGCGAAACTGTTTTGAGTACAAATACATGTTCCTCAAGGTTTTATTCACAAAATCTCCATATAAAATTTGAGCTTGAGCGTGAACTCGTACTCAAACTGTTTCCTAATCTCAGGACCGGGTGACCTGTGCAGGACACCCAACTCTGACGTCGTCCCATCGACATACGTGTAGGACACGCAACTCAGACGTCGTCCCATCGACATACGTGTAGGACACGCAACTCAGACTTCGTCCCATCGACATACTTGGAGGACACCCAACTCTGACGTCGTCCCATCGACATACGTTTCATCATCTACAGTACACTGTAGAAGTATCTTCGAAAACGTTGGAGTTGAATAATCAGTTTAACATACTGTGTACGAAGTAGCATTCTGACAATTCCAACGTGTCAACATCTCACTCTATAATTGGGCCTACCATGTTATATTTAAAACAAGGAACTATTCAAGCAAAATGGAAAGCGCAGGGGATAGGTGCAAGTGATCTATTAAAGTAATATGGAAACATCGCTAGACCTATATATGGCCAGTAGTGTCCACGTTTATGTAACTATCGCAAAACGCCTATGCAATACTGATATTCAGAAATGAAATTGTGTACACAAAAATAATATTAATTGAAATACATAATTGTAATGTAAATCAACATGTAGTATTCAATGTCCTTTAATTGCTAGCCTGATAATTGGGCGTTTTAACAAAACATAACTTGTTTACACTCAGACGTTGTATTATAACATTATAGAATGTATATACAATAGGCGAAAGGTTTGCAATCATTATACGCGAACTAAGTCTGTCCAAGACATCAGACATATTAGATGAAATCGACACTGGCGCCTCTAAGGTAACAACTATACCATGTAGGCGTAACTGTCAGAGTATATACGCTGAGGCTGGAGATAAGGTTACTTTACAACACTGGAAATATCACTGTCATATTGGTCCACTAGACTCTGGGTCGTATTAGACAACAAGTACCAATTGATCAACAAGACATTTGGCGTAAGTCCCCCACCAGAACGTAAACCCAACATATATCATCCCTGTTTACTTACTATGTACTAATCTAATTTTACGCCACTGTGTTTGAATTACAGTCAAATTTAAGACCGAAGCCAGATGGTTCCTTTCTGTTTGAAACATGGCCATCTAAATGCAGACTGACAGAGGAAATGGTATCCTAAAGATATGGCCTCGAGAATTACCATTGTCTTTAGCATGACCAAAACTGATGCATATTGCTGATACATCATTCAGTTTGTTTGCGTTGCAGTTATAAACATACATTCATGAATAACAATATATTGCTACTGGTTGGTGAAGATATAGAGTAGGGACTCGTGTTCAACATACAGTACCACGCTAGCCATTGTATTGTAGCACGCCTATTATATGGGATTGTGTGTTGAGGTTAGATGTTAGGGTTGGTTGTGTGGGTTATGTTCTGAAAGAAGCAATCCATATATGACAGACAGTGCATAAGCATGTTCTATGTTAATAGCTCGTGCGAAATAATCCTTTCTGTAATGCTTACACTTGGTAAAGAAAAACACCGCAGTTTCTCGTTTGAATTCCAAGATTTCTAGATGCCATATATTACGCCTTCTTCATAGACCAGCCCAAAATTCCACCAAAGATCGTGGTGACCATACCTTGGGGCTGCTCTACATATATTATGAGTATGGTGTACCATTATCCCGATTCTAGCTGTGAATGGGTACCCGGTAGGATGAGGTAATTGTTGACCTTGACATGGCAGCTTGGGTTGTATACATTCCATTGAGTTGAGAAGGTGAAATTACTGCACATTTGTTATTTTGCATAATTTATCACGACAGACATTTATCACGACAGACAGATGACATGGCCCATGCTACACTACAGCAGAGAAAACCAGTCATCTATGAGGTGATGCGAACATTTTCTATTTAGAATAATACTAGTAAAATTCTGGAAGTGTAGTAATGTTTCGAAGAAAAAACTTCGAAATAGTTTTAGAGTAGCGAAAAATATGTTGGTTTGTAGAGTAGACTTTACAAATTTCAGATCAATGTATTCCTAGATAATTCGATGGCGGTATTATATTTCACACAATCTGACGTAATTTCTATCACACAGTGCGTATATCCAATGTATTCAGAAACAAATTTTAGAAACAAATTGCGGACCTATCAATCCAAATATGATCACTGATATACCGTCAAGATTGGTATAATATGATCTATAGTCGCTGGGACGAATAGACAATTCGAGATACCGTTATAGTATATTTATATATTATAGCAATCCGAGTCCATTGACAGATATCCAGACTGGGTTAGTCAGAAAGTGTGTTGCTTTAACTCTCTCCATGCTGGAGGCAACTGGCAATGTAATAAATGGCAGTGTCTATGCCTAATCCAGCAGGGACAGGATTAAGGGATGAACGTCTATGGTTGGAAGATAACACTTCAGCCGCTGACGAATGCTACTATGTCTGGTACAGACGTAAAAGACAGACAGTTTAGTTATATAAAACCACCAACGGTGGTACAAGAGATATATAAATATACATTCAATTCTACATTTGATCAAGATGGACAATGCTTTACGTATAATTATTCAATAATAAATAATAAATAGTTGGACTAATATTTCAGTAATAAATTATGTGGTTGGACTAAACACTTTGATAAACATTTTAACTGGTTTACTTTTTTAGAAGTTATCAAACGTTGCATTTTTCCTAGATTCGGCCATGCATAATAGTTTTTGGGAATAAATTATAGTCATTGAATGCTTAGGGTTTGGCATCGACAGAGATAATGGAATTCATCGCCAATTTCAGTAGAGTTACCTAATGTACATATTATGTTATCCATTGGTATATTTTGCCATCTTCCAGAATAATATATATAGTTTCAGCAAAAATAAGTAGTTTTCAAAAGACGCTTAATGAATAATATGAATAATATGGATTTAAATAATCACAAACTCGTATTGTATTACATGGGAACAGTTGATAGTATGACCATAGACGCTAATTTAATATGATACTTATTTGGACTGTTCAGATCTGCTTTCACCAACATGAGACTTCTCTCCGCCGCGAAAACAATAACAGCAACATCGACAATAATTTAAACTGTAAATAGGAAGCCGTCGAAGTTGAGTTGGCTTCGGCGTCAACATGTTACACTAAGTTAGACAAGATTAACGTATCTCATTTATTTACGGTTTGACAATAATCACTTAAGATTATTTTCTATGACTATTTACTATTGTAGGAATCAATCTATTTAGATGTGTGTTTATCTATTACTAACGGATTTCTGCCATTCGCATTCCCACAACAATTTAGCTAGAACGATACGGAAGCTTGGTGCAAGATGACATTGAACCATTGAATGCGCGAGTACGTTACAGGTAGTATGACGAGGCTGACCATTGTTTTGCCGGCGAATGAAAAAATGGCAAACCAATTTGTATTATTAAACATACGTGGAAAAAACATCGTGTTTATATTGTGTTATTTGTGGAATTGTGCAAGCACTAATATATAATTAATTGTATTGATGTTCACGTGTATAGTTTGATACAAATTAATGCATTATGCATCTAATTATAACATACTTGTGACAGTCATTTAACAAATATAGGATATACACAAACAAAAATATGTTGTTTAATCCAATCATTACACAGAGAGAGAGAGAAAGATAGAGAGAGAAGAGGAGAGGGAGGGAGGAAACGAGAGAGTAAGAAAGCAAGAAAGAAAGAGAGAAAGAAAGAAATAGAAAGAGATAAATAGAGAGAGAGAGAGAGAGAGAGAGAGAGAGAGAGAGAGAGTTCAGGTTACTGTAATGTACCATGCTTCAAAATGGACTCCAATAACCCTATAAACAGAGCTGTACAGTTGAAACCGATGTCACCCGCGAGGTTTCATTACCAATTTTTCTCCGCATCTTTCTGTCAAATTAACACTAGCGCCCATGACCTTCCGCTATATTTGCACTGTACTGATCCAAAGCGGAAGTGGGGAGATTCTGAAGAAAGAGGCACAGGGGGTCATTGAAGACGCATATTTCCTCACTTGTCATGGCGCCTTGCGTGGGGTCATTGTTGGCCCCACAGACAACTGAGACCGGGATGTCAAGACATGCCTTTTCTCCCTCTTAAAAAATATATGTCTTCCTGGAACTTCTTCAGGAACTGATTCCCTGGGATCAGGACTCAGATATTTGTATATCTGCTAATTAACTGCGGGTTTAAGTCAACCCAGGTCATCGTGTTTCTACGCATTCCCCGAATCATTCTATGTACAGTTCTGTATCCGAAATGTAAATATAATTCGTGGGTTAATCTTTGTCGATGGAACACGAACTAATAGCTGATAACTTTGAATCACAGATTGACGTATATACATACTGCACGACATGTTGATTCACAAACATACTGGGTTTTTTCTTGACGCAGTCGTACAATTACGTATGGACCTACATGGGAGGACACCATTTTGAAATGAATGAAAACTAAAAGTAAAACACCTAAGCTTGTATATACGCTAATCAGATATTGTAAAAGGTTCCTACATCTATTAAGTTTCTGTAAGTTGTATAAAGCAGAATAATGTTAACATGGCGTGCTTGGATAGATTTAAAGGTTTGAAGATGCGTTCGAAAACATATTTCACCTCGAACTTTAATGTCGATTAAAGGAATTGTTAGTTAAATTGTATTCCTGCTGTTTAATGCATGACACAAGCTGACCTATCCCCGGTGTGTCTCTAGTTGCTTTCTGGCCGGGAAAATGTCAGCATTTACGTGTCAAATAAAGTGTTCTAAAATCAGAGGTGTTTCAATCGCGAATAGACACCCTCTGATTTCGTGGGCGTGGCACTTTTTTACCAATCGCAGTAGGGTATTCATACAAGTCATGTTAGAATTGTTAAGTATAACACTAAATTCAAACCATGAAGCACATGTTGGTGGGTAAACCATTAATTAATGCCGATACATACGCATTGAAAATAAATCCCCATTAGAATTTAAACGTCAGTCCTAAAGTCCTTGCACACCAGAGGCCAATTTCGCGGCGACACAAACGACGATTTATGTTCTGAGAACCTTATCATGTAGCTAGCTATATGCTTTACTTGCACACCAAAAGCGAAGTTCGCAACGACAAATATCGATACAATATTTAGTTTTTGCCGCTAGTATAAGTTTCGCAGTGATAAATCGCCCACCTCTGATATGTAAGGACCTGTAGACAACAACCAAAGGGACACATATAATTAGTAAAAATAAATGAATATGAAACACAAAGTACTGTGTATTTCATAAAACAACAGTAATTCAAATTAGTATACCGGTATACATAATATAGATTTAATAGCAACTAGATGGAGGATTTCCTTGTTTCAATATTATGTTTGAAACATTAATCTAAAGAAGAAAACACATACACATGAGGCATACATGTTGTACACGGGGTTATCATCGAGTCGGGTGAACTAGTTCTACCACCATTACTATACTACTTCCGCGCGTGTCACACCATAGCGTGCAGAACGAATGCACGGCCATAGTGGATTCTTGCTTCCGTTCGTGCGTTGCCTTAGCGTGTGGAAAGTGGAGCCCACTTCAAGTTTCATTCACTAGATAACCACGTTAAATTTCAGTGGGAATAATGTGATAAGTGTTGCCTGCATCTATTTAGGATACGATAACTGACGGGACAAATAAAGCAAATGGATACCAATATGCGTGGGTGTCGTTTTAAGTGTGTTTTAAGAAGAAAATGTGCCAATGCAACACGGAAATAGTGTTTATATGCTTCTCAGTGTTACAAAGCATTTCCTAATTTACCACGATCCTGGTGCCATTGGGACATCAGGCGCATTGGAACATGTTTACATTCTTTTGGGTGACATTTTGATATTTTTGTATTATGGAGCTATTCCTGTCGGAACGTAACTACGATCATGAGAGAAAAAGTAAAAAATACGTTTAAAACGTTGAATGGACGACCGTGGATTTCTATAGAGCTATTGACGTAATGTCCAACTTCAACCTTATCCTCTCTGAATATCGAAATTGCTGTGCAATAGGGCTTGCATGGTTGTCTGGAAGAGAAGAAACGTTAATAACGTGTAGAGGCTGATATCATTTCGCTTATTAATCCTCCGTTCCAGGCTCGATAGTAATAGGGAGCGTCACTAGTGGTCAGATTGTTTCTTATGAGGGAGAACTAAACTAGTTCGATGGCGGTATAACCACTGCGTATGTGCATTATATGTTGTGTTGTGGACGGAACACAGTCATGGCGGTATCCATACATGCGAAAATAAATACATTTTACGGCATATTTTCTAAGAATGTAATTGTTTATCCGTACAAGAGTATTTGTAGAAAGTATGTTTATTCATCAGACAGTTTAATTATTACGTTAAAAAAAAGCAAATTATTTAACTTAAATAAGTATTCTCTTCAGTTTCATCAGTCACGGTCACAGGCTCCATGACATTTTTAGATATACTGTTAATCTTAGAGTGTTTATTACTATCATACATCTAGTATATTATCATATTATTATATCAAATAGTATACGTAGTATATTAACAATAATATCCAATAATATTTGTTATAATCATGCTTACTACCGACGACGCCTCGCACGCTTGAGCACCGAGTCCAGGGGGTGTCTTCTCTGACGTCCGCGCGAAGTTGATCGAGTACTGTAATTTGGTGATCAAATAGGTTGCCGGTACATTGTGTAGTACAAGAAAAGGCTACTTATGACTTCACATTTGTTTTCCGCTTGCTAATGTCCGATGGAAACATAAATATAGTGGAACGTATCTCTAGATTACACTTAAATATACCAACATAACCATTAATCAGTTGATTAATTAGAGCAGAAGTGCTGGTAATGCATTACTATACTTCGACTAGGTTCTGAATACAAACGCATAGGGCGTCTGAAAAAAGTACCAGTTTCCCTCCCCCGGGAGTTGATAGTCGATAAATATAGCTTTCGCTCCCTATAGAAGAACGTCGCCAGGACATCAGAATCGCAAAATCATGATCGAATTAATAGAACGGAATGCCAATGCTCTTTTGTTCTTTCCAATTTGTGTGCATCGCATGTGTCAGTCATGCTACATAAAAACATAGTCTGATATTATTTGTTTTAAATTCATGGTGTTTATCTGAAAATAATATGTGTATGAATGTTCATGCAGCAAAAAACGTAGAATTGTTAAAGCAATGCCTGTCAACACATTTATTTCAACTGTAGTTAAGTTAGTTATAAATGCTTTCAATCTACGATAATGTTGGTAATAAAACCATATCACTAACAATAAAGAGCGGGTAACATTTTACATTCGTCATGATCTCTAAAATCTATATATCAAAATGCCATAACTCAATAGGAACTATTTCTATTTCAGACAATGTATTATTCCGCTCCACTGTCACCTATATCCCATTGCCATATCTCACCAGTGTAATAAAAGGTCACACTGGTGGAACTATTTACTTTCGTTTTCTTTAACATAACCATCAATTATCATGCTTTTTGAGAATTGCAAAAGACAACTTGTCAATTGAATAGAAATGGAACAAAATTAATTATCAATTAGTTACAGAAATGTTACTTTATGTGATCCGAACTAATATAGGCGGTTAATTTTAGATGCATTGTCAGTTCCCATTTAATACAATACGATTTTGTGATTTGTAAAACCCCTATTATTCATTAAAATGCCCAATGCCACTATGAAAACATTGAACTGATTAATTTTCGCCACGAATCTGATTCTGATGAATGTGATGTTCAATGTTACGTTTGCATAATTAAATATCTAAATTCGAATACTCATTCAGATATTAAGGCAAGCTACGAGTTCCTGCATACTTCAATATGTTCAAGGCATGGAAATTGAGCAGTTAGACACAAGTTGACTGTTGACACCGTCGGGAACAACACTAACATTCAAGAAGAAACATACATTCAAGATACATAGACCAGTTCATTGACTCCAGGTCCATATGCACAGACGTAGTTTAGTTAAACCGTAGTTTAAGGATCATACCGACAGTGGTATAACTCGTCGCGTAAACCTAGTTTAGCCTAAACTGTGGTTGAACTACGTTTGTGCATACGGACCCTGACGTGTGCTCTATTGGACACCTGCGTTGTTCCCTGGCGAATCCAGATGATATTCTATTAATATTGCGAAGACTGCGTAGACATTACGTTTATGCCGTGTCGCTCTACGTAATACAAGTCTGGCGGGGAAGAAAAATAGCCATATTCGCCACGACGGAAGTACGACTGAAATAAATTATCGCGTCGAGGTTCTGCATGCTATTCCTGACGCTGCGTTGGTTTAATAGGTGATAATCTAATTGTAATGTACGACAATGCCAATCCACCTTATCTAGTAGTATTTATATTGTTGATGAGGAGACGATATTGCCTTCTAAAGAGTTGAATCAGATAGCACATGCATGGAACGTTTTGCTTTTTGCCATGTTGGCACGTGCAACCATCTCGTACTACAAGAGCCTCGGGAGCCCTATGTTGCACTTGTTGACGATTGGAATCCTATTGATCCGCTCTCTTATGCAGATGAAGGGCGTAACTCTAGGGCGACTTCAATCTCAGTAATAGCAGGTATATAGGCCTATACGTACACCCAAGGCTGGAGTTAACGCTGTTTTAGACCTACGCCGTTCTTTTACAACATGTGTGTATGGTGATGTAGGATTACTATAGGAACATCAGAGGTGCGTTCAATGACACAAGCGCTTGCAAGCGGCTTACAAAACTAGCCACAGTTCGCTTTCGCGGTAATGACCTAACACGTCAGGGCGCTTTGGAGGGAAGACCGTCTCAAGAGTCGTACAAGAAACCAGTTTAACTAAGTGGCTAACTCAGTCCTGTGCTGATTGAACGCACCCCAGATGCTGATTCCAGGCCATGGTTCTTGGTAAAGGCGCGCACACACACGTTTGGTTCTGGTGGTACGTTTCCATCTTAATCGAGGCTGCTTCATTCAACTTGTAAGATGTCTCTCTTCAAACTGTTGACGGTGTTGGTGCACTTTGTCATGATTATACGTTCTGTGGGACATGTATAACCGCGTTATCTCATACTTACCTACGGAATTAGTCTGCAATACGTTGTCAGCGTTTGTCTGAACCGTGACAGTCCAATAAAATGATTAGACAACGACGCAGCTTTTGTATTTAATGGCTGGCAATAATAGTCGGACTTCCATAACCGTGAATTATGAAATTGTAACGGAATGTTCAGTCTGCATTATGGTTCGGGATGTGATATAACAGAACCTAGCGACACAATCACACGCCAATCCATGAACATGAGGCCACATGCAATACTAGTCCATATCATAAGGATATAGCATCAAGTCATGACAGCCATGGTTCCACACTAGTTGAGTACGGTAAGGTTACACACATTTGTTGAGGTAATCAACATATTATCGCTCTCTTTAAAGATGGACACTCACCAATATACTAGTATAATATTAATCAACTCAATATAGTACACTGTCACATAATTGTTAGCAACTTAATTCAGAGAAACCTCACTCCTCGGACCATATCAGAGAATAAATAAAACCCATAATCCAGACTTTAATCACACTGATCTGCCACAATACATATCTCTAAAATGTTTTACACATTTTTGAGTACGTGTACTACAGCTCAAATAATGTGAGACCCCCTACTCTTACTGATTAATAGGATCAGAGGTTTGATATACGATAGAAGGCATAGAATAGTACTATGGTATAAACCATGTGCATTACGAGCATAACAGTGACTTTTAGTGTAATCTAGTTATAGAGGGGAGGGATTCGCGAAACAAACTAAGAGTGCTCTATGGGTGACGCTGCAGTTGGTTTCTCTTGGAAGGCGGGCATCATACGGTTATATGTGCAGAAACGAACCATGATGGCACCATGATGTAATATAGATCGTAATGATTAAACGTCTGGTATCGAATCAACTAATGAGTGTTTCTAATTAAGTATGGAATCAAAGGCAAGGTATACTTTGAGTCTGGGCGAAGCTATGTTATAAAGTATACACAATCTACCTGTATCTATACATTTCGCGAATACCTCCATCATTGAGATAATCTGACAGTGAATAAGTTCATATCTTAGAAGTTATATTTTTAGGTCACTTACGTAACCACTTCAAAGACGAAAAGAGATAAAAATTAACAAGAATTCCATTCTACACATCGTTGAATCATTGCAATGGCATGAAACAGATGGTTCCACGATTTCTAAAATTATTGTAAAATAATACACTGGTCATGTGATAGAGTTAATTAGCTCCAAGGTATCTGTTCGTGGACAGATATACATGCTAATTGGAACAATATGTTGAAAGAACGCGCATTTGATCAATTACAGATGCATATTTGTAATCTGATTTGCGGTGAAAGGCTTGTATGTGAAAAAAACGTGGGCGTTTATTTTACTTTTATTTGTCTGACAATGTCGAGGTCATATTCCATTATCGCATGCTACCTCACAAAGGCAGGGTCTTAACCCAGAGGTGAAGGAATCCTGATAATACCAACAAAATGTTCGATGCTTCGTACGTAAGATATCTGAAGGTAGTAGCTTCGATCCATTTACTAAATGAATTCCGCAGTGAATAGATAGTGAACACGCCTTCGCGCAGTCATCATTATCATATGCCAGTAGTGTTGTATTTTCAACTGCATTCAGGCACCACCAAACAGCAGAGTACTAACCGCAGGGCTATGACGTCATGTTTCTGAAGAATGTTCTCGCAGGTTTTTTGTTCATAGTTGGCATTCGCCATGAGACAATTTGTCAAACTTCAGAAGAGCTAACGAACCTATTCATTCCATTTTAATGGGGATTTTTAAAACATGCATTTATTTAAATGCGATGGACTCCATAATCCGTTATGAAGAATTAATGTGCATATGTTTCGTGTTATGTAACACAAGCAAGAAGAAAACAAGTCTGTAAAAGCTTGGCCTTTGAACATTAAAAAAACCCTGAGGAACCATGAATCGCATGAGATCCATGCTTCACATGCTTGTTTACTGCTTCGAGATGTTTCGTTCGCATTGCACAATTCGCATCGTAAGTTCTAGTAAAGTAATGCGCATTTAGACAATTTATGTATTTAGATAATGTGTATTGCATATGTCATTAAGTTTGTCAGAAATGTATTTGCATAAAGGATACATAAGAAACATATGTCGGTGTATGCTCTACTACCACTATCGAATCACGAGCCGTTACGTCTCATTAAGATGCGCTTACTGGTTGCTAATTAGGCCTAGTGGGGCCGCGTTTAAAGGATGGCTCTGCTACCAGGCGATGCCCACTGCTCCTAACCGTATTACTACTACTACTACTACTACTACTACTACTACTACTACTACTACTATTCCTACTACTACTACTACTATTATTTTTATTTATTTTTTTAATTGAGGTTTAAAGTCGCTTTCTAGAATATTTCACTAATATCACGGCAGGAGGAAACCCGCAACATCCGTAGCGCTGAATGTTGCAGTAAACCTGCGAGCACCGGCTGGTACTGACAAG
>JAUTBV010129236.1:0-12319 GCA_032361325.1 Lepetodrilus fucensis | reverse complement strand
AATATTTCAGGCAGACAAATGTTTTGATTGAATTTAGACATGTTCACGTACAGTAACATGACGGTAGGATAAATTCGCTGTCAACTCGTCATGAGGGGTATATGGAATGATGTACCCCGCTTAATACGTTGAGAACTCTCAAGCGGGGTACATCATTCCATATATCCCTCATGACGAGTTGACAACTTATATTATTGTGTGTTGCTCTTACCTAGTTTCTTGTACGTACGTGCATGTTGGTTGACCTCCATTATCGATAATGGTTTGTATTGGTGTGAACAGCATGTGTATACCAATACAAGTGCACAACTTAGTCACTATTTAAAACCGCTCCGTTAAACATTCAAGTCTCAGTATGCCCCTGTTTTGGGAAAATCAGGACAACATATCTAATTTTTATGTTGCAGATGAATCATGTTATAGTTGAATACGCATATTATACAATTCCCTTATCAGAATATGTATGTCTTATTTTTTTTATTATAGGACCTTAATTAAAAAAATCTTGGGGGAGAGTAAAAACGTTGATTTTTGCATTTACTTTCGGAAATGAGTGTTTTGGGATGAGTAATATGAATTATGAAATATAATTATCCTCTGATCAATTTGTGACTATTTTGACTGAAATCAGTTTATAATTAATGCCACAACACCTAAAAACGCACTTCGTAATAAACATTGATATTTATGGCGGCCATCTTTAATGTTGCCCTACACTGATAAACCGTGATATAAGTGAATGTTGCCCTTTAATGTTACTCTAAACTGACAAGCCGTGATTTATGTGAAACAATCTTGAAAGCGATTCTAAATTCCAATGTAAAAAATAAATCAAATCAAATACGCAACGTCGCTATATGATATGCCATGTACGGTATAGTTCATGTACATTAATGTATTTTTCTTACAAATCTATTCTCAGTATGAGTTCGTATATGTTATAATGTGATGGAGACAATCTATTCAGAACACATTATGGACCTTAATGTCCATGTAGCGCCTTCAGCTCGTACCCTTGAGCTTGTGTTTGTGCGAGGAAATGTGTTATCGCGCTGTACAAATCTTCACTATTATTATTATTATTATTATTACCATTATCCAAACATCTACAGATGATTAGTTAGACTTCGCCAGAACGTACAGGGTTTTGCCTCTAACCACGACCATGTTATATTGTCTTGATTTCATTGTCATCCGAAACATTAGGACCCACCAGACTTTTTTTCACATTTAAGTAGTTGTTTCTCACATTAGATGCATTGTTCTACAGTTCCTCAGATCAATATGCTATTGACTATTTATCAAATATATTCATAATGTAATAACACGGCTAGTTGGCAATATGGATCCGGAATTAAGTCCTTTTCGAATTGGGCTCGGTTTTTCTAGGGTAAAAAGTCATGTCGCTATTGAATTAGTTTGTAAGACGTAATTGTACCTGTTTCCCGTATTCATGTCAAATAATTGCTTGAAATATGGCTGTAATGTCAGGTTTCATATGAATCCTCTAAGGATTTACAATTCCAATATCCTCCTCCTGTCGACAATTGAAAGAAACAATACTGACGTGTTAGGTTACGATTGACTGGCATATTGACATATGAACAAGAACATAGGGCGCTTACTGCATACTTTGCATTCATTTATTCACAGGCTGGTGCTAAAAAAGGTTGCATCGTTTACAAAACCATTGTTGCACCATTGACTGTTTGTATGTACTGCAGCAACTAAGAAGTTACAGTTAATGACAACGGTAGCTTATCGGAAATTAAACGTATTGTAATTCTGGGCATCGTTTCACAAACCAATGGTATCTAATAGGAGACCATACCGCTCTTGTAAGTGCCGTGGGAATTCTTTCACAAAGCCCTATATCTTGTCTGTTAGAAGACCTCTGTCTCTCTTGATCGCTCTCTCTCTCTCTCTCTCTCTCTCTCGGTCTCGGTCTCTCTCTCTCTCTCTCTTTTTGCAGCATATTAGCTATTGGCAAAGTGAAAGGAATGCTCTGATCTAAATGTATAAGAAATTGCTACAAGAACGCTATGGTCTCTATAATAGATATGAAAATTTCGAGAAACTATATCCAGCCTTGTGATTTATAAGTTATAACACGGTGCCATTTCTTAGAGGGACATATTACATGTATACGTTATCCAAATATTCTTTATGTGTTTTATTCACAAGCCTGTAGATCAGCTTAATATTGGGGTGGATGGCGTCTTCCTTGTAGTATTCAGATGGATTTAAGTAATTATCTGCCAAGTTTCATGCTTATACCCAAAATAGTCCAGTTCCTTATATATGTTCAAAAAGAGTGTTGTTCAGGGTTTTTTTTAGATTAGGAAACCTATATATTTTTGGAACCTTTATGATGGACTGATGCCAAAAACCAATGTTTACAATTTGTTCAAAGTCGTCATGGCGGCCATCTTGGATTTCCAAAACTTACCCCAAGTTTGTAGCACATTATAATATAATAAGATTTTCAAACGAATATTCCAATTCGAATATAATACAAACTAATATTCGAATAACATTTGTGCTATTCGTTTCAGCTCTAATAACAAGCCTATATCCTTGTAATAGTCCCCTGTTGTCACCGATTTGTTCCACTTGGTTGGACCAAACATTAATTTCAGGACACCCAGCGCTGTGCCGTAGACCTACTAAGCATAATAACTGGCAGGTGGACTATAGAATAGCAGTTCCGTATAACTGTGGTCGCGAAAAAACAGCAGAGAGTTGGTGTCTGTGATGACATTTGATAACATCAGCGGCACAGGAATCATAAATGTAAGAAATATATGAATACACGGGAAACTATTTGCATATTCCGACACTACACACACAAAAATCAAATGCCAATATAATATGTAATTAAAGTTTAGCTGAAGAAGGTCTGACAGCTCAGTTTGACCTGTACATAGTTATAACATATATTTATATGCATATTTTATCAAATAATCAATATAAATAAACTACGTGTTCTACCAATCATGTCACAAAGTCCGAAGAAATTGATTGCGCACAAACATGACATGCGTCAATTTTCAAGTCTATGGGTACGTTACTGAATTTTAAAGTGTTTCTAAATATCACAACTGATAGATCTTTAATATAGATACCCGACGATTGGAATTTGAGTCAATAAAATATGTTGAAATCAAATTAAATCAGAGAACAAGTTAAGTAATATAATGAATGTACTGTCGTTATTCATGTGACAACAGGATGTTAATATAGTTTCGATGCTGCATTAACTTAAATATTTGCGTTCTAAGTTGTGTGTATTTAGTTTTCTGATATGTTCTATGCACAATTTGTCGCTTTTGTGTTGGAATATGTACAAACAGCGCACGCAATACATCGCTGATGAAGACACATTGAACAGGAATTAATAACTATACGTTTCTATGTGAATTTGTCACGGTGTGTTTGTGCGTGTGTGTGTGTGTGTGTGTGTGTGTGTGTGTAGGCCCCCTATGTGTTTGTGGTGTGTGTGTATGTGTGGTGTGTGTGTGTGTGGTGTGTTTGGTGTGTGAGTGGTGTGTGTGTGTGTGTGCGGTGTGCGTGTGTGTGTCTGTGCGTGTGTGTATGTGTGTCTGTGTATCTGCGTTTTTATGTGTGTGTGTCTGTGTGTCTGCGGTTTGTGTGTGTGTGTGTGTGTGTGTGTGTGTGTTAATGTTTGTGTGTGCGCGCGTATATATACTATATCTAAGTAGACATGTGCATTTCTATATATTAGTCTTGTTTTGTATTCGTGTCGTGTTGGGTACCGCCGTCACTACTGTATATTTCACCAATACTGTACATGCGGTCTTGTCTGGCTCCTACTATCTACCACGTTTGTTATGTCTCCATGATCACGCTATCTTAACAGGAATCCTACTGTGGACATTATGACTATTTAATCACCAAGGGAAAGCAATCACTACAATCCAGTTCAATTAAATCGTGGAGATTAATAGTCCAATACTGCTGCGTACCGCTGTATATCCGTGAAGCTGTATAGTGGTCGCGTTGTACTGAAACAATCACCAATTAAATATTTAATGTACTTCAATCTCCTGAATTGTCCATGAAAAACTTAATGTCTGATTTTCGTCAATTAATCGGTAAATATAACGAGAGAGATATACAGAGTGCTTTCATTAAGGCAGTCGACCCGTGACGATATTTCACTTTCAAGTGCATGTCTGGATATATATACATGTATACTAATTTAGTTACATACACATGCTTCATTTGCTGTCGTTGTCAACAGTTGTAATATTAATGTATTGTAATAATTAGACTGAGTTCCATTGATATGAACAATTAAGTTTAGTATTACTGTTATTAATAGCAATAACTAAAGTCACGTCCTATCGACTGCTATGTCTTTATGGTACTCATGCCATATTGTCTTTACAATGAGGCATTATAGTAGGCAATAGGACATTCATTTTGTGGAATACATTATAGAGAATAAAACATGAGTAGAATATATTGTAGGCAACAGGATATTTGTAGACTGCATTATGGATAATAGGATATGAGTATACGAGATAAGCTGAAGGCAACAGGACATGATTATGACATATTATAGCGGCAGTATGACATTATTAGCACACATTGTTCGTGTCCTATTGTATTCATAATATATCACTTCTATGTGCAATTGACCAGTCTATATATGTGCCATTTTGTCTATTATATCTCATGGTCATGTCATGTTGTCAATAATATTTCATTCTCTTTAATGGCATTACCGAATATTCAATACCAACAGGCGTACCTCAATTAACTTATGACATATAGATAAATCCATAATAGACGCTGTGTTCCATGTCGGAATCATACACCAGGCAACAGATCAGACGCTATCCACACGTGTATTGTTATACAAGACGGCTGAGAGTTGTTAGCACTAACGGGTGCATTGTTAGTGGACTGGTTAAGTGTCTATCTAATGTAGTACAGGTTCCTAGATTTCCTTTGGACAACGCCCACCACATTATGGCATGCATTGTTTTCCATGCATTTTTCAACACAAGTTCCATTACGACCGCGTATGCCTGATGGTCCGTGTCTGATCATACCCTGGGCATCATCACCTATTTACGTGTAAAAATCTCATGATGCATATTAGTATGTTCATTTTAACCAACAAGATATGCGGAAATGGTAGTAGGCCTACATTTCTTTATTTTTTTAAAATATTTTATTTATATAATGATTTTTTTTTTTAATTGTTTCGTTCGTTTTTGTTTTGTTTTTATAGTACATTTTTAAACAAAATTAATCTAAAATGAAGTAATAATGCTCTACGATAGTCCTACACTTCAGAATTAATTGTACGTAAGATGGATATATCAGACCAAATTGGGATATCATTCGTAGGTTTGTCTATTGGTTTTGTAGTAAATGTTCGTGGTGGTTGTGTCTCATGCATAGCAGTACCCACTTGTCATGTGTCTGTTGTCTACCTCCAGTGTCGCTACATGTGAAGACTCCCAGGTATCTGAACGCAGCGTCATCGATCGCCTTCTAAACTTCTCAGTATACGATGCCAGCATCCACCCCGCAGCCATAACTGGTAGGTAGCTACGATAACACGTCTATGCATAATATTATATACCCCATTTCCGAGTACATATGCTCCATGACTTGTTCCTTTCACTGCTACTGTGGTTCCAACTCTAAAATAAAACATTTATGCTAGGAGAACGTATGGGGTAAAGAACTAATTAGAATAACATTAAAAATCATTGAATTATGTATATGTATCTTAGTATTGTATATTGTATAAATAAGTTAAAACAATATTTCACATATTGTGAACACATTATTCTAACGTAAGTTATAGAAATTTGTTTCACGTGTGTATATATGTTTCAATACCGTTGAATTTTATGTTTTATTCATGTAAGGTGTAAGACAGGGTTCCAGTACTTGTCTTAAACTATTCAACAATTAATAGTCATGAGCTCGTGCAGCTCACATAGTCAAAGCTGTATTTATATATTCTCAGACGAAAATCATCTTGATCTTTTGTTTGTATTTATTGTATTTATTGTATTTGATGTTTATTATGCTTTTGTACCACCGTGGGTGGTTTGAGTGAAATAAATGTGTAATTTGTCATATGTCATTATTCAACCATAAAGACTACGAGATGTTGGACATTGTTGGAAATATTCCACAGTTAATATAACTATTTAAACAGAGCTATTGAACATGCTTCCAATTAGACTACATGTATAACTGGTACTACCGGGTATTTAACCATTGGCGGTATTCACTTAGACGCACATGCATGCACGTTAAATCAATGCAAGATAGCACGTACCACAAGTTTGCATGATCGAGAAATAGAATAATATTTTAAGTTACATGTAATAGCATTATGTACTTTTGGGATATATACTAAAGCGAAATATCATATAGTTTCTTCTGAGACGCTGTGAAAGAATCTTTAAAGCGGCTTTAATCCAGTTCCTATAATTTGTACTATATAATACCGCCGACGACCAACATCCAAAGAGGCGTAATTGATATTCTATGAGATCTGATACCGCCAATAGAGCTACAGAAGAAAACATCAAATGTGCTCTATCTTTAAAGCAAGACCAATTAATGAAAAGTCACAATATACCAAATTAGTAATTTGGATCAGAGGAACAAGATGATGCATGATGACATTTGTGAGACTCCTTTATTTACAAATGAAAGAGTATTAGGATTATATAGTGCAAACACAGGAACATTGAAAGGAAACCTATGAATATTGTGTCCCATTCGTATGAAAGCTTGTACGATTGTCTTATATAACTCACCAACGTTAGATTGCTGTTATTATCACATGAATAATTAGACTGAAGTAACTTAATAATTATCATTGTCCCATTTAGAGTCACCATGGTTACTACGTAAACTCTAAGTCTACCTCAGCAATGCAATCGTACAGCAATTTGTTTATTTATGGCATGAAGTTATAACAGTGCACGGCGTGTATGATTTTACCCAATTATATCATATTATGCAAGAACGTAAGCAATGTCAACAACACATATAAGATGTCATACTACTTATACGAGTATTCATACGAACCTGCTAGCCTGGGGATATTCAAATTACCACAGACAAGGAATATGCATCTTTAATAAGCATCTAATAACACGCTGAAATTCTGTCGTCAGTCTTTGTTAACACATAGTAGTTTTAAAGGATATTATACACCAGCTTAATACATTGTAGTGGACCAGCCAAACATGGAAAATACCTCTAGAAAATATTTTAACGTCATTGTTTGTTAATAGCAGACATCCATGTGGAATCAATCATTCATAGGATGACAAAAACATATGTGGGTTGATGTCATTGTCAATTTTGGGTTTCAAGGCCATTTTCGAGGTTATTAAGGTCACCAAGGTAAAACAATCTGTATTCACAAATGTATTTTTTCTAAGTAGTTTATAATTGTATCAGAAGCATGGCAATTAACACACAAAACATTGTTTTGAGGCATTCTTCAAATCAAAATAAGTAAACATTTGAAAATCCAAGATGGCGGCCACTATCCAAGATGGCAATCAAATTTGCAATTTTTGACATAACTTGGCTGAGATTCGTTAGGTTTGAGTGATATTTGTGTCTATTGATATGTTTTTGCACATGCTTAAGCAACTTGTGCTCTTTATAATCATATATAGTGTTTTATATAGATCCCTATATATATATGTTATTGTATATATTACCATAAGGCGCTTAACAAATAACATATCTAAAATGTAATACAATTAAGACAAATATGAATAAACGGAAGTGATAGAAGACTAAAGAATGGACAATATACTAGTAGTACAATACGGGATACTGAGATTAAAAGCTAATAAGCGGTTCCCCCTTGTCCTTTACGGTACTCTAGTGGTATATATGTGCATAGACAATTGTGTTTAAAATAACTTCAAATATAATAATGATATATTAAAGAGGACTAAATTAAATTGCCTAAATCACTTCAGCATACACACAATTATACAAATAGAGGTCAATATCACCCAAAGTGAAGACATTTAAGCAAAGTTATGCCCAAAAGTGTAGAATTGGCTGCCATCTTGGAAAAAGTGGCCGCCATCTTGGATTTTCAAATGTTCACATATTTTAGTTCAAGAATGCCTCAAAACAGCTTTGTTTGTGCCAATTACCATGCTTCCACTGCAATTATAAACTACTTAAACAAATAAATTTGTGAAAATATAATTGTTTGACCTTGGTGATCTTAATGACCTCGAAAATTACTTTGAAACTCATAATTGACAATGACATCCACCCACACCAATTTTGTCATCCTATGAATGATTGATTCCACATGGGTGTCTGCTATTAACAAACAATGCCATTAAAAATTTGAGGCTTTGGCTGGTCCACTATAAAGTGAATGCAGTGTGTCAACATGGCCTTTGGTTTTCATACAGTTATTTACAATGAAGTATTTGTACTGTAGAATGATAGTATATTTCGTGCAATAGTACACACAGAGAGAGTATGTATATGTCGTGTGAAAGATGGAAAGAGAAAGAGAGACAGACAGAGAGAAAGAAAGAAAGAAAGAGGAAGATAGAGAAAAAGATAGATGAAGACAGAACGAGAGGGGGAGGACAAAGATGTTACCACGCTTGATTTAAACATTGTATGTTCTTCTTTTTCTGTAAATCTATTGTTGTTAACAAACAGTTACTGTCCAAAGTTCTCGTCAACCCATTACCCATGTTGTTTAAAAATGCATATACCGACTGACATTGACGTTGAACTAGAATTTAACACCTGTATTTCAAATCAATGAAAGATGTTTCAATTTCTAGATAATTCTGTTACCTGAAACGATGTGTCATGTAAGGATAATTAGCTAACTATGAATACCAAAGTGCGTGATCGCTACTTGTACGCCCGCATCGTCAAACATCGGTGCAGTGTCAATACATATTACATCTCCAATCAATATTAATGTTTATTTGTACTTCTATCATCCTGACTCGACTTGATATATGGCAAATGTTCGGTGCACTTATTCGTTCTGTAGATATTGTATACCTATAACCAGCTAATAACGTCCACTATTGTGATTGTTAATACCGAATTGGTACCTAAAGCATACAATATATTAACAGTATTAATAACCTCCTCTTCGGTTTGGATCAGGAAAGTAAACACTCGCCCTTGGAAAAAGTCCTCGGGACTTTCGGAGTCGGTTATTATCTCTTACTGCATACACATATCATGTACTAGTAAACCAACGGAAGTTACAGGGATGACCAATGCAAACTACTAGGTATTGCGCGCATTAATAATTAGATTAAAAATTCCAGAGAAACGCCATTTCTCCTTGAGAAGAGAAGAGAGGAAGTGGTACAATAAAAACTAAATGCACTTTTAATTAGCACAGAGGGAATACACGAATCAAGCAATAATCCATTGTATCGCAACCATCTTGACATGCAGTGTGCCTTTAGATTACGTAATTACATATTTATAATTTGGGAGTACGGACAAAGTAAGATATCAGTGAGTAGTATAATTGAGGGGTGTATGTGTTTGTGTGTTTGTGTACGCGGCTTGGTAACGTTCGTTGACACTGGTTTCTCTTGGTTGCAGGACACGCCACAGAGGTCGAGATAGACTTGGTGCTCAACTCCATAGGGCCGGTGGATGACATTGATATGGTACGTTTGGTCGTTATAGTAGTAGTAGCCTATATCTAGGGTAGTAGGCACTGAATAGCTTGGATGTAATAAATGCCCCGAGGGTCGTATTGATCCGGATGTGGGTATTGACGACCTAACCTGCATGAAGTGCCAAACGTGTGGGGATATAAAGGGTTAGATGTGACTCCAGACGTGTGGGAATATAAAGGGTTAGATGTGACTTTGGAATGGATTTCCTCTAGAGTCTTCAATATCGATTTGTGATAATTTGTAATACCGGTAATAATACATATTAAAATGTCTTTACCTGCAATATGTGAAATAAGAATGTAAATGTAATCAATGCCTACGAAATTACGTTAGAACAATATTATTTTAGAGCATAATATTGTCATATAGACATATTGGTCCATGTGATTCAAACAGAATGAAAATGCCAGTCTTACATATCATTAATCCCACGTGATCTCTGACGAATTTGTGAAAATGGATCTCAGTCAGGATATCACCTGGTTAATCTTAATCAAATACGATACAATAGTACACTTTGTTCTTTTTAAGTCTCATTGTAATACTAGTACGCATGTGAACAGCATACCTGAAACGGCGTAATTAAATAGATTAGATTGGATGAGCTGAGCTGTTTACATGTAGGCCTATGGGAAATATGAGTAATCACGTTCTCCTAACAAGAATGAATGTGCAGTTTTCAGGAACATTTTCAGACACCGAACTATACAATGACTGTTTACAAGGTTGTTCGCCTCTGCGACCCCATCAATACACATTAATGCTTCTTCTACTATATTATTATCATCATGTCCTTTAGTATCATTATTAGTTATTATTAGTATTATTATTATTAGTTATTATTATTATTATTATTATTATTATTATTATTATTATTATTATTATTATGCCTGACAGGGTTTGCATGTATTTGTCAGGTAATGGGCGCCAGTTTCTTCCTGCGGCAGCAGTGGACTGATCCTAGATTGCGCTTCAGCCACCTCTTGAACCACACTATCGTCATTAACGAGAGGAAGTTGCCCTTACTGTGGGTACCAGACCTTTTCTTCCCGCAGTCAACAACCAAAGAAGCGCTTCACGTGATAACAACTCCCAATGTTCTCATCCGGGTAACTCCGGAAGGTTCCATTCTCCTTAGCCAGAGGTATGATGCTCTCTACGGCGATTCCATAATAATTCTTACTGTCGTCCTCTGTAGCGACTTAATTATCATTGCCTTCTGTACTCCTCTTTTCATCTGCAAGGTCAGGATGAATACTAATTTTAAAGGTCATTGAATAAGCCAACGGGGGAGCTTCCTCTTGGACGTTGTTGCGAACCACTAGTTCGAGTGGTCCCTCATCAGGAAAAGAATACGAATATACCGTCCATAATACATATAGAGAAGTATGGAACTGTCTTAAAGGCATAATATCACAGATGTTTTCTTAGAGTTCCTTCATTTATCAGTTGATGCATCAGACAAGATAATTAGAGGAACGTTCCTTTTTTTTCATATAAAATAGTATATATTTTTTTTATAACTATCGAGTGTTGGGGAATAAGTGCATCAGTAAATAACAACTTTTTGGTGTACAAATCAAACGTAAGTAGTCTCAGATCGAAATTCGTGGTGTCCATTATATAGGTCAACCATTCGTGACAGTATGCCTTTAACTGGGTGGACCCGGATGTTCGTGAATGTTGTGTCGTAGATCAACTCAGACAATGATCAACATACATATTGACGTACAGGAAAGTCCACTGGCTATTCTCAGTATTATAACAATCACTGCTATGCCTATAAAGGTGATATTGACGGTGTTTTATTCGTGGGAGAGCGAGAAAATTAATGCGGCCTTAGGGCAGCGAAAGATAATGTAGAAAGATGTGTTAGTTATTGGATTGTTTCTTTTGTAGCTGCATAATAAACGTGTGTGTGTGTGTGTGTGTGTTTGTGTGTGTGTGTGTTTGTGTGTGTGTGTGTGTGTGTGTGTGTGTGTGTGTATCTGTGTCTGTGTGTGTGTTTTCTGACCACCTACCTTGCAGGCAACTCGTTTATGGTCCTATTATCCCACTTGTTATTCCAGTACCATTTTTGCATACGCCTTCCATAGTGGGTTTAAATTTAGTACAGATTATTATAGACCATTGCCATTAAAGAAAAACGTTTATTGCAGAATAATTAACATTAACAGAGGCTCATTATGAGTAATTATATAACCATATCTCGATACTAATTGGCAATAAAAGAGCGTTTGCGGAACGTTGACATTACACATGTCTCAACGGGCATTAAATAATGACCATAAAATCGTGTTATTGGATAATGTTAGTGTCTACCACGACAGTGACAGTTCTCCCGAGCCTTCCAGTATCGGGTACCAATAGGTCATGCTAATTACGGCCGGATACCAACCGGCTCCACCCAGTATAACATGTATAAAGTTATGTACAGGAGTGTTCATTATATATCCAGTATTAAAGGGGCATACCACAGGGGTTTTTCACTATCATTTATCATATAGATCAGCTTGGTTCGAGAGACTGCTGATGCAAAACTATTGGTTCAACATGCACTAGCTTTACATCCACTTGTAGAGAAAGGCCCAGTTATTTATATA
>JAUTBV010129214.1:0-12321 GCA_032361325.1 Lepetodrilus fucensis | reverse complement strand
GATTAGACACTGACACAGCTCTTTAAGGTTGCCTCCAGCATTGAGAGAGTTAAATGTGATATCTTTTTAAGAATACTCTTTCACATAAGGTCAACTAACCACGTCACAATATGTTGTTAATACCAATCGAAAGTTCATTAAATCAGCGCCGCTCCACTCATATGGATCCGGAAAGTTGTTATCGATATTTAAAACTATGAATCCAATTTACTGCTTATCTTCACGCACGTTGAAGGTGAATGCGTCATCCTAATACTGGAACGAACAAACATGACATTAATTCACTTTAAGCTCGTGTATCTTGGTGGTGGTCATGGTTACGCGTGGGTGGCAGAACGAGAGAATTAAATTGTTAAACACTAGTGCAAGTATTCTCTGGTTATGTCAACAATTGACATCACAAATCTACCATGCACGTCAACTTGCACATGTCAGCTATTTCGAATGCGGCAACAGGAAGGACAACCGTCGAGTGCCCACTTTAATACGATTGATCAACTGAAAGATCCCATCAGCGAAACGCTAGAACTGAAGAGCGATAGAATTCTAAGATATGGATGGAACGTAACATAGCCACGGCTTTGAAAGAGCTCCTATCCAGTCCTCTATAGTTGACGTCAGGCTTGGCATTGAAGGCAATACATCGTGGTCTTTAAATCTACATTAAAAGTGTACGCAATTGTCTTATGAGAATAATATGTATATTTACTCAGCAATTGGCAGCCATGTACTTCTTTTGTTAAAGCAACTGTTTGCACTGCGAGTGAGCAAAATCCACGTTACGATCTTAACTGATATTGTGAAGCAAAATTGCTTTGCACTGAAGTTTGGGTAATCTGTATCGACAGCTGCATAATGGATAATGTGATGGAACAGACTCATAATCTCACCAGAAATGAGGCTTGACGTGAGTGAAATGATGAATAGAATTCCACTGGTTACTTACGTTTTTTTATTATCTTTCCAATGATTACAAGCATGCATTGGTCTTGCGCTACATGAAGACATACTGTCAGGCCTGCTTTTGTGTAACATGAGGAAAGTACTGCTGCCACTTAACGTCGGATGACTAAGTATCCAACTAGATTATGTGTACAGTTACTTATTTGTCTGTTCCGGGCGATGACTATAAGCTGAAAGCAGTCTTACTGTACGTTTTATTACGCAGATACACTTACCTATCTAACTATAGTATTACCTATATTCACATATTCTAGCTCGTTCAAATAGAAATAGAAACAATCTAGAAATAGATACTGTACTCGTACACATTTATGCATCTGAAAAGCGATGTTTCATGGTAAAATTTCACATTTCAAGTTACATGTAATTTATCCTGGTAAATGAATCAGTTAATTCCCCATGAAGCAATTTACCATTTCGCTCATAAACTTACCATATACCCATACCTAATGTCCATAAATGTTGTGGCGTAACATATTAAATACCAGTAAAACAGTTTAATCAATACAGCTCACCACTATAGACGTTAAACATCAACATGTTATTATATGACATAATCACATCACCAGGGGTCGTGCTATGATGGCATAAAGTATATATGTAGAGCACTTCCTAGTAGCATATATTTCTCCATATAATTTGATGGTTATCATATGCCGATGACAAGTAGCAGGTCCCCGAAGGCCTCTATAGTTCATACAGTGGAGCATCTCTTAGTTCGTTGTCATATGTAAATGTCAGAATTTCATTATTTTAATGGGTATCTTGTCGTAGATTGACATTCACTAAACCGAGATTCCACAAAGATAATACTCTGAATTGTATTACCATGTAGCCTAGTGCACCGCGGACAGACCGTTCCTGATAATTGTTATGGCTGGTGAGTAGTGGTTAAGTACATTTCTGTTAATCACTCTCATCAATTAATTAGTAGTAGCCATCAGATTCGTATTTCCAGGGTATGCTGCATTCAAAAGACAGATAAATCGTGATGCTAAAATAATTGCAACCCGTTAGTCCTTAGACTACGGGCTTTTATTTCTCTGAGTGTCTTGTGCTGTATGTGTTGAAATGCAACAGAAGCACCGGATGCCCTGATTGTGATGTTCCGGATATTATTTCCGTCAGCACTTTTCGGTGGACGTCTAATCGTGTCTGTATACGATCTGTATATCTCCATCGCCGTGAATAACTTCACCTTGTCCGCTAGGAAATGCAGGCTACGGACAGCTACCTTATTACGTGGCATATAGCACTAATACCTCATGAAGGCCGCCTTCAAAGACCATAGACAATTGTCTTCGCGGGACCATCTTGATCAATTACGGCCTAGTCCTCTCTCAGTTACCGTAATCAAGTCTGAGTGGCGTCTGCAAGCCTTGCTTGATCCTGATCAAGGTTCTGAGGGACAAACGGGGATATCACTAGAAAATTGGATCACGTGAAGAGCTGTCAATATCCCATGTCAATTTCATTGCCTTTCCTTAGTTGTGAGTCTAGTTGTAAATAGCGTCATAAATCGCCAAGCTGCATGTGGAGTCTAATATACACAACTGTAATATATCAACAGTTGACGTATATTACAGTATTAATAGCCACGAAGATACTTTAGTTGTAGTATATCTCACACAGACGAGAGAATTGGACGTCTTGGTAGATAATTATGGCAAAATGGTGTCGGAATGGGTAGAGGCAGAAAGATTAGTTCCAGTGCAACGACGTCAACAAAACAAACGTCAGAAAATTTAGTGAACTTCCAACGCCCTATCTGTAAGCTCCGTTCATACAATTTCGCAATCTGTTCCTGATAATACAACACATTTAACAATAGATGGGCGGATACGCAATTCCGTGAAAAACATTTCGACTTCAGACAGTTATTCATACTTGATTACACAAATTGTATTCTGGATACCATTTATCTTGTAATATGTGTTTCCACGTATGTAATCTGCCAATAGTTATGTACTCTTGGATACTCCAAAGAACTACGCTGTCCGTGCCTAAACTCTGCAAAGCCAAATTGCCAATGGGGAAAACATTATATTCTTAATGCTACGTTACTTCGCTAATAGCGTCTATAAGCTGCTGCGGAGACATACAGCTATATTAAGAAGCCATATGTTGGTAAAAACAAAGCAATATTACGTTTTCAACGCTGAGCAAACTTGACGGCGGCAAAGGCATGTTAATCCATCGAGAAGACGTCTTCATTATGCTACAGAATGAAGAGCCATTGTCACCGTTACCACGACAAGCTGGTGTTTCTAATCATAGCCTGTGGATCCAGACTGTGCAAACACTAGCCATCTGCTCCATAGACGTTGTAACTGGAGCAGATTTAACAGTCATCCCTTCATACTATTCTGTACAGTGAATATCAGGATTATGTTTGATGTAAATGTTATAGATATGCACTATATGTTCAAAATGTAAAAAAATGTATTTGTTTCATTGTTTTCTCATTATATCACATGATGTGATTTTTAATGAGAATAAACTCTGTTAGGTTCTGTTCTGCAACACGTGAATTGTACTTTTAAAAGTCTACATTATTGTTGTCCATCCCGAATTCTCTCAACTTTGGAAACTTGTTTTTAGTACAAATTAAACTCAAAGTTTTATTTCACAAATCCGTATAACAATTTTAGCTTGAGCATGAAATTGTACTCAAAAAGCGTCGTAATCTCGGTACCACAGATTTAGTAGTTTTAGTGATATGAATTGTACTTTTCAAGGTGCATATTTCCGTCTGTCCCCCATTTTAATTTATTCTCACCTACATCTTTTAATTCGTATGCATTTAGCTGGAATTAGAATAATTAACTTTAATAAAGTTTATGACATCCCTGGAGGGAAATCCTTTTGCATAGTTCATCCATCTTAATAGCATCCCTAATTCGCGCATTCTATTCTTTTTAGAGCAGCTAATGTATTAAAATAATAACTATTATTATATTCCATTTATATATATTTTGTGATGGTATATCGGAACATAACTTATAGATATTGTTCACACTATAATACGACATGTAATGGATACCATGTGACAGAATAAAGGATTCATCCGGTATGAATTGCAAAATCCTATCTTATTAATATTAGTACAGGATATTGCCATAGGCCATAGCCGTGATGCAGCTTCTGGAATGAATATTGACAGTCGTGACGGATCTATGCAGTAATTGCCGGGGTCTTGGCGAATTGACAGCAATGACCGACACATCAACCTGGACAATTAACTGAGTAGAAAGTTATCGGATCAATGTTATTAATGTCAATTCTGGCCACGGAGTGCATCAATTAACGTCTTCTGTGTCAGGGAAATACCCCACTTGACGTTTCAGATTAAGCAACTCTGGTTAAAGACAAACGAAGCGTGTGTGGTATATATGTTGGAAACATTACCTGTAGCTCCGACTGAGAGCAAAGCCAGTCAATTTGACGTGTTCCGATAAACAAGGCCGTTAAACACAAAAACGGCGTTTGTGTTATTGGCATAGAGGTTTGAAAGCATTGCGAATTGCTTCTTTCTTGCACGAGAAGAAAACACGTTTAAATGCTACCGAGGGAAAGTCGACAGATATGCGTATCTATAGGTCAGGGGGTCTGAGAGAAAATATGCATGAGATTGTGATCCTGGTGGGTTAGTGGGATATCCTAGTGTATGTTCCAATTCCGTGGCACCATCGTCCAGGATTCCGTCGTCTAGCGAGGGTCGGGTCGTCAATAAGCGGTCATTGACAGAGTGACATTCACGACCACATGGCTGACCTGGGGCCGTGTTCCCGAAGCTGTCGTATACGTAACGACATTGTTCAGCCTTCGTGAAGGAACATTTGACTCTGTCTTGACCATCAAACTTTCCTTCACGAAATCTCCTGTACGAACCGACGTAGAATTTCGAAATAAATGGGTTTTGTTCTCTATTGTTTAAATACCAGGTGCCCGTTGCACGACGCCCTTTTAGCGCTACAATAGTTGTAACTTGGCTCCCGCCACAATAGAAAGCGTTGACGTTACAATAGTTTTAGCCTACAAGAGCGTCGTGCAACGGCCACCAGACATTAAATACGGTTTCTTGTTGTTATTGTTGTTGTTGTTGTTCTTCTTCTTCTTCTTCTTGTGTGCTTGTTGATTTTTACAAACATGCATATACTGGTTTTGTTCTCTATTGTTTAAATACCAGGTGCCTGTTGCACGACGCCCTTTTAGCGCTACAATAGTTGTAACTGGGCTCCCGCCACAATAGAAAGCGTTGACGTTACAATAGTTGTAGCCTACGGTTTCTTGTTGTTGTTGTTGTTGTTGTTCTTCTTCTTCTTCTTGTGTGCCTGTTGATTTGTACAAACATGCATATATTGGATACTTGTTTTGTATGCCGAGTATTGGAAAGAAATATGTCTGTAACACAGAGAGCCTATTGGTTCTACAATATCTTATTGAATAAATTAAGGCTACACAAATGTCGTGTAGCCTATATCACGACTCTCTTCAGTTTATTGTACTGGAACAGTTTCACGTACAGCTCGTACGTATTAACTCCTATTTACCGAGTAATCTATCTACAGTATACAGTATACAGAGGAATGCATATATCACTAGATTTAATACGGACCTCGTACTAAACAAATAATTATTAAACCAACTGCAATTGCAACTAACAGTGGCAGATGACGTAACTAACGGTGTCAGATGACAGTGGAAATGTCAAACAGGCATTCTACGTTCATACAATCATTTTTAGCGCATTGTCTACCTACACCATTAAACAGCATTAAATCAGCATTACCTAATGGATTGATTAATTATCCACCGCTGGTAGAAGACATACATGTACGGCTTACAGTGCTGAATAGAAACCAACCCATTTGTAATTTCGTAATAATAAAGGAACTTTTCAAAAGTCTGCGCGTGTTATATTGTGTTAACTAAAATTGATTTCGTAGCATGTGAAGCTAAACGCGGAGAAAGTATCGAATTCCGGAAATTGATCAAAGCACGCAACAACAACTTTTAGAAAAATGAGAGAGACATTACGTCATGTATTCTCAAACAGGTCGATTTTATTTTTAATATACTTTTTTTATTATTCGCATAACGGAGAAGCAATCTATCAGTTTTAACAGTTCTATAATGCTTCAACGAATATCGGTTGTTAAAATGTCGATAACAAATTGATGCCGTGTGTAATAATATATTGGGATCGTGGTAGCGTATTATTATGATTACATTTATATAATGGGAAAAAAATCTAGATTCATCATTTCCACATCCATTTTGTTCTAATTGTATGCATGAGTAATATAATTTAATTCTGTCTTGGCTATATATTTCAATAGTTAGACAACATTTGATTGCTCAGATTCAGTAACAACGCTGGATTTGACCATAACATGTTTTACAGTATGACGGATTGCTTCATATAAAGCATGATTATGTCTGCATATTTTTTAAAAAGCTACCAATATCTCCTTATCTAATATTAATTATTAAATTAATTGCTGGACTGATAGAATCTAAATGTATAATGTGAAACCCACTGAAAGCACACATTGTCATTTGCCATTAACTTGACACTTCCTAATATCGTATTGAAATGCTACAATCAGGGCCCATTTTGTCAGAGCAGTTGTAAGAACCATTAATTGTACGTCACATTTTATCATATGCATTTGTATAGGCCCGCTACAATAGGCGCTGCAAGTGGAGCGAATTCTATTTATAGACGTACCCAGTTTACTGATTTTGGTGATAACCGTGTAGGTGAAATGTGCATGATTGTTGTCGGTTTTACGTACCTTACGTTGCCTCACGATTTATTACCCCTGAAGCATGCTGAACAACATCTGAAAAATATAAATACAGGCTTACTTACGTTGGAATAAGGTGCAAACTATATCCATTTCCAAACGGACAATATGTTCAAACAGAAAGCTTGTACTTGATCAATACTAGAGCATGTGGCTATACCTTGATTATGTGTAACACATCAGTTTCGTCTAATTGGGAGAATAGGTTATTCAATATCGTTAGTTTACGCTCACCTCATCCTGTTATTTAGATCGATAACTAGTCTGTTAATAGATTAGATATTTTTTTCTAAAACATGGATGTAGGAAAATAGCTCTTCTCCTAGAAATAGATTCTTGCATCTATTTCTAGCATTGAAACAGTGGACACTTTTAGCAAGCTGTTCAATTAATGTGAAATGTATTCCTAATATCCGCCACAAAGGAATACAATCCTAATAACGTATGTCAGCTTGTCATAGGAATTCACCTTAGTCACAATTAATGTTATCCACCCACTTCTTGAGATTGCTTTAAAACGCTATTTTGGTATAATATGCGTGTTTATAATCCGTCTACAGATCGTCGAGAGATTTGGTCATATCTGTACTATATCATGCAGGCTGCATCTCTATTTCATTTAATGATGTGTTTTTTACGACTTATAAAATGAATACATGTGTATTTTGTATACAACCATCGCATAAAAGGAGCATCACATTTTCTCTTCAAATACAAACTCATTCATATCCTTCTCATATATTTTTCTTGAAAGATTATTTGCATTGCCTGTCAAATAATAAAGATATTACCCTTTTAGCTTTGCTGATAGCTTATTTCACGGACCAAATCGCTTTGTACCGCCTTCCAGAAATGTTAGCAATATGCACGGTTCCATAGTCCATGCACAATCCATCATACGGGATGTTAACGAGGACTCGCAAAGTCCCGCGAGATTCTGCGAGACGTTTGTAATACATTGCCGTAGTTATTGGCGGGAAGTATCGCGCCATTACTACATGGATTTTTCACTCATTTTTGCAATCAGGGCCACGTCTATCGATTAGTAATCAATTTGATTGCACCACTTTCTTGTCCGGGAACTGTCATATACAGAAATGTTTACATCGCCTTCAATCACAGTCGACAGACTTGTGATGACTTTTTTCTCTGTAGACCCCGGAACATCATCACCAGACAACGACAGCGGCAGCAGCGGAAATTGTACAAAAGCTCGTTTGTTTGCGTTGAAATTAGCGGTAAATGATCCGTGGTCAGGCATTGATTAATATAACTGACCAGGCTAGAAGAGACACCCGACTGACCGAGTCCGTAATTAATGCTCTTAGTGTAATCAGAAATCCCAGTATTCACTGTCGGGGAATGTAGCACTATTAATGCCCAGTGCACACGTACGACTGAAATATCATAATTGTGAAATTCGACGACGACTAAGACATTTTGTCGTGATGAAACTGTAACCTTAACATTTTCTAAATGTTTTGTTAATTTACAAGTATGGAATACTTCAGATTTACTAGGAGTTTCATCGACAAGACAGTCAAGTTTCACAATAATTATAGTTCAGTCAAACGTATAGAAATGACATGACGATGCATGCCCTTCATTCGTCAACTGCAGCAGCATGCAGAAGTGTCCGCTTAATGCATTGTTATTACATACACGAGAAGAGAAAAACATTGTCCAACTTGAAACTTATTGTTAGTTAAAAATAAAATAAGCAGACGCCTTTAATTCTATAGTTCGACGAATAACCCCATAGATATCTCGTTTTCTTGCACGTTGAAAGTTCATTTTGTTGGAATGTGACGTAAAAACAGGTGAATCCATTCAGACGTACAAAAAAGTGTTAACAATTGCTAATCTACTAGTACAATGAGGATAAGAGCTGGATTGTGGTGCTAATGCTATGTTTGATGTTTCTAAATACACTATACATGTAGATGTATTCCAGACACATTTACCATTTCCACCTTTTGAATAGTTTAACACGAAAGTCAATCGAAACAGAATTAATCAATGAGTATGCCATCCTCGAAACTCAGGTCATTATATCTAAACATTTGACGGGGGTTTAGTGTATTCATAATTGTCAGGGTTTCGAGGATGTGAGTATGCTAGTATTCAAGTGTGTGATTGAATGTTTATTAACTACATACTACTAGCAATACTGTAGTAATCGAAAATAAGTAGTAGGTCTATAGGATAATAATAGTCGGCATAGGACTTTAATAATTTCGCTGCGGTTGACTTGATTATTCAATATCTGCCCTACTGGTATTTGAGGTATATATTTGAGAAAAACAAATAAAATAACATTACCTAATAGATTATCGAGAGAGTAATAACAAGCACACAGGTACACGCCAATATCAAGTACGTTATGACTTAATTTAATTTTTATGCCTAAAACAATGTTTACATATTCAATATATCGTTGAAGTTCCAGAAGCAAGACGTCATATTTAGATTTACCACTTCAATCTAATTCGTTACGGCTTTTATATGCGCTCTATATTTCCAGCGACAATTTACAGTACACGTATATTTGAATGTAATGCTTCGTTATTGCTGTTTAGACCAAACTACGTTGATATATTTACAAGCGTATGAAATTCTAGATGGCGTTTGACAGAGCAATGACTTAACTGCACTTCTCTCGGAGTTCGGCAGCCTGTAGACAAATTTACGTTATATTTAAACCAGCTATTACTGGAACTCTTAGGCACCGGTATTTTTCTTATCGATACATTTAACAATATTAATCACTCTCCCCAACATCATACGTTGCTTAGAAACGTTATCGATGACGTCACGAGAAGAGTAGAGGTAACCTGGCTGTAGTTTACAGCTGGGGTGCGTTCAAAGACATACTTGCTTGCAAGCGGCTTACCAAACTAGCCCCTGTCTCAAGAGTCGTATGAACCGTAGATGGGACACTGAACCAGTTTAGCTGTGCTGATTGAACGTAACCCAGAATTGCTGTTATTCCAGCAATAAAACATAGCACTCCGGTCCGTGTAAACACCTTTGATGTACAGAACTCCAGTGTGTTAACGGTAACACCGTCTGGCCATGGGTTCCGCGATGATTGCTTTATCTGATCAAGTGAAATACAAAATTAAATGTTATCAGCATGCGTTGATAGGGCGTACTTTACAGGCTCCGAACATGACTGTGCAGCGCGAATCCTCAAACGCTCTTGTCCGGTGTTTCCTTACATAGACGTTAACGTATGAACTGTAACTGAGTCTGAGTGTCCGAGGATGTGTGCATAGCATGTAAATGTAGATGTATGTCGTTCTATGCCATCCTCGAAATGCAGACCATATCCATGTCTACTTCCATTGACGGGAGGAGGGTATGTGTTTCGAAGATGTAGTCTATACCTGTTATTGGATACATACGGAAATTCCAGTTTGGTCACTTCCGGTAGAATCACAATTTCATGAATCCCGTTGTTTGTAATGCATCTTGTATATGTCCTCGGTCGGTGTGGAGCTGTATATTTTCTGAGGATTCGTAACAGGAAGTGTATATTAATTTTTATATTCTATAATAGAATACCATAATCCTGAATTATTTTCGGAGAGCACACATATGCAAATAATACAGAAGGGTTATTATATTATGTTCCGGGTTCAAACTAATTCGTGGCTATATTTACCCTGACATGATGACATCGGGCTCAGAGCGTGTCAGTTGGGAATCCGATAAATGGCTTCTACATTGATACACAATATAGATAAGCTAGCAGAAACACATTAAATAAGTAATTTGTCTGGGAATATACAGCGATCGCATGTTCAGATAGACACTGACTTGAACTTCTAGAATAACATTTAGCTACGTGACGGTGATCAAACGGGTGTACATGAAACTAATTTAATCAGATTTCAACGTCCTTATTGTCTTTCTGATATATTGTATTCGCGATAAAGACCGGTTAAACTTTATATATTACACGACCAAAATTACGACACATTTGCAATATGCTTTAACTGTAAGCGTGACCATTTCTGTTGGTCACTTTCGGTAGAATTATAACTTCTCGATACCATGGGTAGACTTAGTGCTTAGTGCTAGTCCTTGGCAACGACGTTTCGTAGCAATTTTGAGATTCTTAATGATTTTGAGATTTCTTGAAAATTCCTACGTCTATTGGACGTGACATCAATTTCTGTGTTTGATCTAGACTTGGTTGTTGTTTTTAACTATATAGAACATATCCTGAACATAATATGCATATACAAACACATTTATTTTACAGGACGACCATGAGGAGATGACCTCCAGACAACATCCCAGGTTATAAAAACAGATTCCAGACACTGAACATTCACATGAAACTGGTCAAGCGCCTACAGATGAAGAAGCAAGATAACTCGGCGGACTGTAAAAGATGTATCAAGTCAGGGTTCACCGTCAAGAAATATCTGGTCTTCTCTGGAGGATGAACATAAATATTTGTATTGGAAAAACAGCTGTGTGTTGTGTCCGTTGTTTGTAGTCTTAGTACTGGACTCTTGTGAAGACATACTACTACGATACGTACCATGTCCTGAGGCCTGTTCAGGGCGAGTTTACGCGAGTTATCGCGTGACGTCACATATGAATGATGAAGGTTGCTAAGGCGATTTCACGCGTGTACTCGCGGGTTCCCTGCTGATTGCTTCCTTGTTGTAGAGAACATCATATATAACCTACAAACACAGACACAACGTGGAGCTCATGGCCGTATATTTGACATTTTTACATTCTGATGTATTGCACATTTCCGAAATAAATATCCTATCCTCCGGCGGGCTCAATGCGTTAATGTATCGCCATGGCAACATGGTACCTGTCCCGAAGCTGTACTAACATTTCAAATGCATTGAATGCTGATCGGATTATGTTCAGATTTCCGGCATAATATAGGAATACTCATAGCGTATTTCGCATTAAAATTGATCAGCTTGGTGGTATTAAAACGAATTGCCACGTATTACTATATGTACTTTATAGTACTTAGACTTTACTTTATGGTACCAAATAGTACCTAGACTTTGATCTATAGTACTTTATAGTAGCTAGACTTTGATCTATCGTACTTTATAGTAGTTAGACTATAGCAGATTTCGTATTACAATTGATCAGCTTGGTGGTATTAAAATGAATTGCCACATTGCTATTTTCCGTCCTCAACCATATTGATACATCCTCGAAACCCCGGCCATTATGCCTACTTACATCCGTCAAATGAAAGTCGGCATAATAGACATAGTATCGTTTCTGGAAGCTCTCATATCTATTACAAGTCCATAAGGACTCTCATAGTCTCATAGCCATATCTAATACTATACTTTATTTTTGTTTTATAGCACATTGTCTCATAGTTGATAGTTTCGAGAAACCATACCCAGGGTTTCGAGGATGACACAGATATAGAACGTCCCTGATTACGAGAGATTCAATGCAATGTGTAGATAGTGTACTGGTGCCCGTTGCACGACGCTCTTGTAGTGCTACAATAGTTGTAACTGGGCTCCCGCCACAATAGAAA
>JAUTBV010129203.1:0-12321 GCA_032361325.1 Lepetodrilus fucensis | reverse complement strand
TGACAAGTCGTGATATTAGTGAAAGATTCTAGAAAGCGACTTTAAACCCCAATACAAAAAAAAAATATACAAAAAAAATCCACTACTTTGTTGCTACTTTTTACTACATAGCCTACTGAAGCCGTTCAGCCAGCAATACATATGTTATATATGAACTATTTTTGCTACGTGTGTGTACCACGTATTATTTGTAGGAAGAGCAAAAGCAAGATGGAGGCTGTTGGAGCTGTATTGTGCTCATGTGCAAAGCGGTATACACACAAAGCTATATTAGTAGCAAATGTAGCGTGGCAAATGTAGTAAATGTAGCGCAGCTTGAACACACCCCAGGCTCTTGGGATGACCCAGACAGCCATGTGCAAGTAGCCAGGGATGAAGCTGTAGTGTAATTTGACCAAAGTCACTACCGTAATTAACCGAATAATTCGAACACTGCAAAATAATTAAATTTGTAGGGGTTCTATTATTATTGGAAAATTACCAAAAAATTAAACGATTGGTGTTTCATACAATAATGCTCACAGGTTTACTACGACATTCAGCGCTGCAGATGTTGCGGGTTGCCTCATTCCCTAAACTGATAATCCGTGATACAAGTGAAACAATCTTGGAACTCAACTCTAATCCCCAATTAAATATTTGTTTAACACTGCTTGTCTATTTCAGCTGTGTGTTATCCTTGAGCCCATGCAGGAGCTGATGTCGCGACACAAGGCATACGGTCTCAACCCACGTGACTGTCTCAAGACGACGCTGTTCCAGAAATGGCAGCGAATGGTCGCCCCACCTGGTAAAGGTAACTACCGCCAGTCTTCGACCCAGTGGTTTGGGATAGTTAACATCACTGTAGCCGTGGATTCCACACAATGCTTTCTTTTCACTCCTCGTCATTATGCACAATATTTTATTTATTTTATTTTTTATTTTTTCATGTTGAAGTCATTGCATTTTGCAAATGCATTAAGTATTCTATTATGTGGACTAATATCTCAAATTTTTTTTGGGAATGATAGCTGACCTGGTAATTTTAAGCTGTGCTTATTTACATTATCATAGTTCCATTTGAATATTAAAGTGTGAATGTGAAGGAAGGAATTCCAGTGTAAATTAAACATTATTTACTTTATTTTGTATTTTTCCGCAATTGAGATTCTTTTTTATTTTATAAATGATTTTATTCTAGTAGATTACATACATATAAAACATGTAATATATTGTAATATATACCATATATATGTAGTCTACATTGAGATTCTTAGCAGCAATGGATCTGATTTAATTTTACGTACATTCCCAATAATGCATCAATATCATGATGGCTGATAAGTGACTTTTGAAAAGAACAAATAAATAACGTACTATCTCACAAATTAAGGCATGTAATAACATTTGTGTAAAGAAGGCAGATCTTAGTATATCACAAAAATATATTTTCATTTTGCTAACCGAAACCAAGTTATGCATGATGCTTTAGGGAAGCGGATGTTTGTATTTATAATCCAATTTTGTGTAACAAAATGTGTTATTGGTATACTTTACATTGGTGGGGGAGCATCTTAATGTTCAGATTTTATATATTTATTTTATATTTTATTTTCACTGTATGTATTCTGCTTTCTTTATGGTCAACTGCTGTTCATTTCATGTCATCTCCGTAGTGATTGATTTTTGTTTGTGAACACTTCCACACCTTTTAGTTACATGTAGAATACTCCACTGCATTCAACAATAGATACAGAGGATTTACTCAGATTCTTTATAGCATACTTTAATCATTGTAACATTAGCATCTCTAGCTTTTCAAAAACAAAAAAATACCTACAATAATTATTTTAAAAATATTTAACATTGAGGTACATTTTTTACATTAGATTTTACTGTTAACTTACAATTTAGGAATATTCCACAACAATATTTATAAAATTTATTCTCCAAAATTTAAAAAAAATAAGATTTTTCCCACCCTCAATATTGGAATTTTTCTGTACTTAAATTCAAGTTCAAAATTGAATTTGGTTCAGTATTTTAGTGCAGTTTAGACACATGTTGAATGGTATCTCCAGATTATTCCACAGTACTACATGTTGAACTCTTTGTTTTGAATGATTAAAGTCAAACAACTAACCAGACTGTTTCTCTTACAGTACTGTAAATCACAAAATTATGCAAGCATTATGTTACCGCGAACACCTCGACTTACGTATACTCAAGTAAAATATGATAATAATAATAATATCCAACATATTTATTAAAATTAATTTATGACATTACATACAATTTATAGGAAAGTTTACACAGTAGGTGACACATGATGATTGTGTCAATAAACGTACTTAAACGCTATAGACAGCTTTTCACAACTAATACCACTGCAATGGCCCCACTTTTTGACAGCTGACGTCTATCACCCAGGATACATATCACACATTCACGATGATTCATATATTCTTGTTTTACGTAAATATCTTCGTATTTCAATTAATAACTGACTCGTACTTCAACACATTTTATCGATGATCATTGATGACAAAATGTTTATTAAAAATGTTTATTAAAAATACAAAGAATATTGGAATATGTGAATTGAGATATAGATATAAAGATATTTCCAAGAAAAGTGAATGTTATGGTGTCGCAATAATTTAAGCTTGCATAATAACATGATTGATGAATGGTCTTTAGAAGTTAAAACAAATCTAATACTAGTATATGGAACTATATATAGTGGAATATTAGGTTATGGAGACATCCTTTACCATTGAACAATGCCAACATTATATATATGAAAAACATTGTAATGTACTAAAAAAAAAAGCATCAACAATATATTGTTTCCATAATTTAAAAAAAATGTAGATTTAATGGAATATTATGTTTTGGAGACATCCTTCACCACTGAGAAAAGCTAAAATTATACTAGAATATTAAAAAATGTAATGTAGAAAATAATAATCAAAAACATCAATCTGGATTTTCTTTGTTTTTTTATCGTTTCGGTAATTTAATAAATGTCCTCGGAACAAATGCAGTGGAGCTACTCATGTTCACGGATTAGTTCTGTCTACTTACTAGACGTCTGTGCTACACCGTATCATTTTGATTTCTTCTCAGTACCACTGCAAGGTGATCACGCATCCCGGCGATCTTCGCCGTCCGATCAAAATATGGCCAAACATGCTGCAGGTGGGCAGTTTATGCCCCAGTATTGGGAAAGTAAATACTCTACTTATTTCCTTCTACTCACAGACTAATACACAGCAGATTTCACAGACAAGAATTAATGTTCATACGCCTCACCCTGTCCAGTGTGTCTGGGTCAAACCATTGCGTGAGATTGAAGGAAGAATTATGGGTGGGGAGGATGGAAGAGAGGCGGGGGAAGAAATGTGTCCAAAATTATATTCATGAAAACGTGTCCAAATATCCATGAGAGAAATATGAGGTGGTTTTTTTTTATCTAAGTTTTGCAGTGCTATTATCATATTGCATTTATTATAGAAATGGTGTAGAATTGGAAATCATGTCAGTTAAATGTTTGATATTTAGAAAGTATTTATTTCCACGAATTACTGATAAATATCAATTTGGCAATTGTTCAAAAACTGATGATTCAAATGTGGGTGCCACCAGACCACATAGTTTTCTGAATAAATAAACAGTGGTAAATGTGATTATTGTTGATATTTAGTTTGAGCAGGAATCATAATTTTACTGCACGAGATGCAGATGCCACTTAATCTTGATAGATTTCTGATATCTACCAATGGTTTGACATATCCTTGACCTGTAGTCTTCATCCTAGTGTGCATCGCTTGGTTGTTTGGGAATCTGTCTAGAACTAACTTGCAATGAAGACTCGAGCGCTGGAAACAAAAAGCTGTACATCAAAGGGAGGTTACTCTTCGGAGAACAAGGTTTGGTAACGATTAAAATGTGGTTCTTCGACACCATCTTGCTTCGATATATACATGTATGTAGATGCAGCTATGAATTATTTTATTTTTAGGCACTATTATTTCTTTGAATATTTTGATTTTTAGTTCCAGCTATATTCCAGTTTGCCTCCAGCCTTTAATTTGCTTTTGGACTTTGAATTTGTCCAGTGTAGATCTAACTAACCCATGTGACATGCCTGCGGAGTGTACATCCAGCATATTACGTGACTACTGATGTAGTTACTGACTGCTATGAAAGATGGTACTGGCATAGGTATTTCTCGCCAGATTAAATGGTAATTAATCTGTTGTCATGAGCGTGGATACTTTAACAACTGATCGCAAGGCATGATACTATTATTTAAAAAATAATATAGGCCAAGATTGCATGGAAAAAGCAGCTATTATATCAGGGTAATTTATATATTAATGCTGAATAGTTATTAAAGCAAGTGTATATTTATATATACACAGGGATACGTGTGTGCATTTCAGTAAATTTAGCTTGAACATTTATGACGAAACATTTTGCATGATGAATGGATCAGCAAGGCCTTGAATTTCATAACATTCAAAACAACATTATTATTTTTTCTGATATATTATAAGTTTATCAAAACATTTATATACATGAAGAAAAGAAAAGTAATTTCTGATTGGCGTACATTATATCATAAATTTTGACCAGTGACTCGATCTTTTCTGGACTCTGAACTGTGAAACAAAACAATAATAGTCAAATTATAATGTGAACCAGTTTTTATATCTGTCATCTTAACTTGAATTACATTTATTTTTTATTTCTTTTACATATAAATGGCAAAGGGTTCGAAATGTGGTTATTTCTGGATGTGAGCTATTAATTGCATTTTCAGAAACGACGCGCCCGCCTAACAAACGGCGGAAGCGGAAAACATCGGCAGGGAACAGCACTGGAATGAACAGTCGTGAGGGAGGTACCGGGAAGAAACGCTCGCCTGGGCCACAGTCGTTCAACATTGGATCGTCTGTGCCTGGGGTAAGTGGTGAGGATGGACTTCGTTTGTAGTAGCCTGTCTTCACTTTCAGTCCAGCTTCCAGTCTGCCTGTCTTCACTTTCAGTCCAGCTTCCTGTCTGCCTGTCTTCACTTTCAGTCAAGCTTCTCGTCTGCCTGTCTTCACTTTCAGTCCAGCTTCCTGTCTGCCTGTCTTCACTTTCAGTCCAGCTTCCTGTCTGCCTGTCTTCACTTTCAGTCCAGCTTCCAGTCTGCCTGTCTTCACTTTCATTCCAGCTTCCCCTGCTTCCATTCTGCCTGTATTCACTTTCAGTTTGTGACTTAACTTTCAAGCTGTGTTTTTCACTTTCAGTCTGCCTATTATTATTTTCAGTCTGCGACTTCACTTTCAGTCTGCGACTTCACTTTCAGTCTGGCTGTCTTTACCTCCAGTCTGCGACTTCACTTTCAGTCTGCGACTTTACTTTCAGTCTGCCTGTCTTTATTTTCCGTCAGTCTGCCTTCCTTTGTTGTCAATCTACTTACTTTCAGTTATTTTGTTGGTCTTCACTGTCAGTCCATTTTCTTTGACTTTTAGTCCATTGTCTGTTTTATCCGAGTCGCAGCATCTGTTTAACATGTCAGTACCTCACACATATTTGCTTTTTTCTTCTAATAACATGACATAGCAAACAATTAGCCTAGACTCTACTTACAATTATTTACATTACAAATAGAATGTTGGAAATATAGGTCTGACATTATACTGTGTCGATGGATCATTATTTCTGTGTTCATCATCTTTAGTTCATTTCAAACAGCTCATTTTCTGGGCAGTCAGTTTGTTTGTAGTCAGTTTGTGTATTTATTTACATAGACTATGTTAGTCACATGGTTAGAACAGTACACTGTGATTGGTCCTCAGTCAGATGGTTGAGAGATCACATCCTCCTGCTCGCCTAGGACTAGCAGTCTATGTAAATAAACAAACTGACTTCCCGGAAAATTAGCCGATTTATCAATAGCAGATAATTGGAAGGCTATCGATCACTGTACTTGATGTAGGATCATCAGTTCTTTGGGCTTATGTGTAATATGAATTTCGTGTTTGATTCACTTTAAGAGTTTTATCATTATCATGTTAACAATATACTGTCAAAGGTCATTGGTATAAAAGGTATTCAGATGAAATATTAGTCTTTTTGTCCTTTCTAAATGTGAATGTGGAATTTTGTGTCCCATGTCATAATGAGAACTGGTGCCTAAGTTATTCTCTTGACTACGTTATTTAACCAAAATTGGATACTTTTTATTTTTCATTAGGAAATTCACTTACCGGTATGTTATTAAGGGGGACAATTATTATTTTTTTACAAAGTTTTCAGATTTTTACAAATAAATTACCGTACATGGGAAGGAATAGCATATAAGGCTGAGAGACATATACATATACATATACATATGTATATATATATGTATATATATATATTTTTTCAAATTCTACATTGTTCAATACACCTCCAGGGTTCCAGGCTAACATTCTGAGTTACTTGCCCGCAGAGCAAGTCAGGGCAAGTTGCAAAGGCACCAAAGGTGCTAAATGTTAAAAAGTAGGTTGCCCGCAGTGCAATTTAGCTTGCTCCTTTACGTCGGGCATGTGTTAGTCCACATCCCTGTACCTCTGTCCCCACTTCTAATGGCGTCTTGTCCCGCTGTCTGTCCACAGGATGTGATGGTAGTGGGTGAACCTACCCTGATGGGAGGTGAGTTTGGAGATGAAGATGAGCGGCTCATCACGCGGCTGGAGAACACGCAGCACGAGCCCAACTCCGGAGAGGACGAGCAGGACAAGTTCCAGAACTCCCCGGCGATGCAGTCCGGACCGTGGCAGGACAAGAAAACTCCGCAGCCGTCGTCAGGGACGCCCGTCTCGGAAGCCGAGATAAAAACGGAGTGAAATTCCGTCGACGTGTGTCAGGAAACTTCGGGACTTTAAAATCGGAACCGCCGAGACATTGACGAGACAATGTACTTTGAGTTTAGGCTAGGCATTTTGAATGTAGGTGGTAAATGTATATTTACTATAAAAATAAATGGAAGGTTTAAGAAAGGGAAGTTTATTGCTGTTAAAATCAAAGAACATTGAGTTTTTGGTGTAAGTTATGAACATGAAAAGTAATCGATAATTATTGTGAATGCATGTGGAATTTATATGGATTTGCTGATAAAAATGTTCACTGGAGATTTTAAGAATCTCGAATGGATTGTTTGGAATGGATGCAAGTTTAAACATTCTTGCATGTGGTGCAGTTATAAATACAAAGGAGGGCAGATTTATTAGAAAGGATCATTTTAGAGATAATCTGTGAAATATGCAGATAGATCTGAGATGAGGGTAAGGGGACAAGTTCAATGTTGGGTGTTCAAAAATTCATTTAGATATTCTACATCTTCAAGATTAGCCTTCTCCATGTTGGATTAGGCACAAGTGCTGCTCTTCAGGGCATCTCTGGTTGCCTTCAGCATGGAGAGGGTTCATGAATATACTTTAGGTTTCCATTCAAAAGTTCTTCATTATGTTAGCGAAAACCCACAACATTTATGTAATATTGATCTGCTAGGTGTGATCATTCATCCACTTCTCTGCTAACTGAGCTTCCAATCATTATTGAGGGAAATTCACTTTCATTATTAACGGGGAAATTCACCTTCATTGCAACTAAAGTAAGTGAGAAGGGATAGCAATGAGACTGAAATATTTGTCCATTCTTTTTTTTTGTATTCTATATACCTCATAGTGTTTCTAGCTTTGTCGGTTGAGCTTCAACCGCTTGACATATGTAAATAACTATATTACACCCATTTGAATCCCCAACATGTTGGAAAATAAAATAACGTAGTTATTTATTTGCCCAAAGTTAATATTTATTTGTAGGGTAGAACTGTCACAGATTCCATCTGTTTTCAGTATATAATCATCCAAGAAAAAGGGTGTGGCAAATTTGTGTATATATTTATATATATTTTAGGTGGTAGTGATTCTTGTTTGTTTTGTAGTCCTTGTCCGAGATTTTTTCTTGGTCTATATAAAATAAATGTTTCATAAGTTCCTTCTTTGCTTTTTGCCAAATCATTGAGAGAATTCACCTTGCGTTTAACATTGCCACGTTTGAATTTAACACTATCATATATATACTAGAACACTAGTGCACAATCTCCGAGATCTAGTTTAAGTAACGCTACTAGATTAGGCACAGACACTGCTCTCTAGGGCATCTCTAGTTGCCTGCCTACAACATGGAGAGAGTTAATGCCAATAAGTTATTCGGACAGCGAAAGGAGAATAACTTTAATTTGTTTTGTAGTAGTTATTGGCCATCAATATGAATAACGTTACCATTTTAAAAAAAAAGATAAATTGTCAAAAGTCTTATTTTTAAACATTATTTTCTCATGTTGAAAACATTAGTTACATTTCTTTGATTATTTATACATGCATTTAGGACAAGTTTCACCAATATTTGTTAATAATCGTGATGTTTGTAAATGTAGATATTAGATTTTTAGCATTGACATGGGTGAGTACTATTAACAATAAACTAGTACATTGTACTCAACAAACTAAAGATGGTTTGTTACTTCAATGTAGGTTACAATACCATGTTGACTGTTCTAAAGAGAGACTTTCTATACATATGTTTTTCACAAAATGTCTATGTTATAATATGTATTATTCACATGCTGCTATCAGATAGGATATCAATCTTCCAAAACGACTTTGTACAAATTCAAGTTCATCAGATGGCTAGTCTATTGAGGAAGTTCTAAGAAAGTATGCAGAAGATTGGAGAACAGTGTCTTTTATTCTGCACAGATTTTACAAGGCAACTATTGGCTGTATTTTTTTGGGGGACACTAGTGCCGAGTCGGGTGCAGTAAATTCAAATCAAATGCCTAAAACACAACACTTGAATGATGTAGGTAGCGAGCTTCACTTGCATCCAGGCGGCCTGGATTTGTTTCCCCAGATAGACATTGACTATAACTTCTAATTTTCTAACTTGGAAGTTAGAGAACACTTCTAGGCTCCATCCCTTGGCTCCATCTCTCAATAGAGTAATTGGGTTTTAGTGAACTAGCAATGTTAGGAAATGGATAAGAAAAGGTACCGATGCACATATTTAACTAGCTGTAATTCAAACATCATAATTTAATTGCTGTATAATATTTTTAATCTGAAGATAAATGTATCACAGACCTTGAAAAATGTTATTTTCTATGAATATTCACTGTTTTACATTACATAGTGTGACATATTATTGCAAAGCATGTCATTGAAGATATTTGTTTTGTAAATTCTCTAGAATATTGTTAGTCTCATCACTTAATCTTCATGTCTCGCCTATTCCTTCTTTCACACAATTCTTACAACATGATGTAAATAGTATCAGTCATGCTTCATATCATTCAAATACAGACACGTTTACTATTGTAGCATATGGGTGAAGACAAGTTTTCTATATTGTCGCCTTCGTCGCAAATGGGTGAAAGATTCCCACAGATACGTAACTCGATAATCGCTCACTATTGTCGCCTATGGGTGAAATATTCGCGCTGCAAAGTAAAACATTTATTACTGTAAATCATGAAATTAATGTGAGCAGAATATTAATGCGAAAAATGCGACCACCGTATTGTCGCATTTAATTGCTGCGCATTAAAGGTAAGTACATGTATGGAGACATGACCGTTCGCATTTTGTTGGTGTCGCATTTACGTCTAATATTTAGAGGTCGCATTAAATTAGTGACGCATTAATTTCGTGATTTACATTATATCATTGGATGGAACATGCACTATGTCAATATGCAAGCTGTCAATGTGGACGTTAAAGATCTTCAAGCACAAATAGCATCAGCATTACAACTGAAAACAATAACACCAGGTTATACCGGTATGTGTATGTATGCAATTAGCAAGTTCAGTAAACCCCACTATTTACATATGTTCCTAGGATGACATGGATACTACCACAACAGTACATATAATGACATATTGACAATCAGAACGATGATGATCATAATTATTATGGTAGACACAATTCCACTGCAACCCCGATAGACAGCCTGACTATGGTTGTATTTTAGTTACTTCATTATACCAATGCAAGGAGACATAACTCAAAGTGGTAAGACTAAAATATAATGCGTAACAGCAACATTTGCTTGCAATTCCTTCATAGATCAGTTGATGCATCAACGACAAGATAAATAGCAGAACGTTCCCTTTTTTCATATAAAATATTAATCTTCTGATAACTATCGAGTACTGGGGACTAAGTACATCAGTAAATAACAACTGTTGGATGGACAATACTACAGCTACATTCATGTGGTCCTATGCTACAAACAACGTCTATATTTTATGAAGACATACCATTACTATGTGTTCCATTCATGTCATGTATTATTTGATCCAAGAGTTAAATCCCTTAGATTTAATTATTTAAAAAAAATTATTATTATTATTTATTTTTATTTTATTTTTATTTTATTTGTTATTATTTATTAATAGGCCTGTATAATGGACAGACGAACTTCGATCTGAGACTAATTACACTTGATTTATCCACAGCAAAGTTGTTATTTACTGATGTACTTAGTCTCCAATACTCAATAGTTATCAAAATATTAATGTTTTATATGAATATAGGGAACTTTCAGTCATTTATCTTGTCTTTGATGCATCAACTGAACTATGAAGGAATTGCGAGAAAACGTTACTTGTGCGTATTATATGTTTAAGTCGTACCACTGAGTTGTGTACCCTTGCATTGACATAATGAAGCAAATAACAATACGACCATATTCAGGTTCTCTATCAGTAGATATTTAGTAATGAAGTAGATAGTTGTCTACCAAACAGCAGTGGAAAGGTTTTTGGAAGTACAAACATGATTGTATGTATATCAAATGAATGTATTTTGTAGTAGCTAAGAACTAGTCCAAAACGACCATAAATATCTGTGATATTATGCCTTTAATTAACCAATCATATATGTCATATACAAAATATATTGTAATATATTAGGCAGCGGTATATAATTGCATACTTTATATTATAGTATGCATTCAAGTACTGGGTATATATGCAATGCGTTGTTTGTATGTATATATATTGCCAGACGAACATTTTCGGCTAGACTGCTTCATGATTGAGGTCGTCTATCAATATACACTTTCCGAGGTGTATTGGTATATACCCCTCTTCCGGTCGAGTACTAAATGGTATAGCATTTAAATGTAAAATCTTTGTAATTTCTGAGAAAATAAATGTATAACATAGTGTAAGTGTTTAATATATCATCAACCCGCCAGATCACCCATGGGGACCCTCATCAACTGTTTATGCTTTTGGATGAACAATTATTTCGTGCTGCACGTGGTTTTGTTGTAGCATGTGCTGAGATCTGATTTTAATGAGATTGAGGGAAAGTGTACTTATATTTCCGATATCTTAAGGCGGAGTTGATAGAGGTACAAGTTACGTCAAGTACATCACTATACAGAAATCAATGATAAAACTCAATATGTTACAGTGCTCACAGACCTTCCAAACGTACTTAAAATGTTTAGAATTTATCATTGATTTTCTTCATAAATAATAAATTGGACAAATTGTATAGTTCAATTATTGCTGTACGTAATACCATTCACAATTAATATGGTGAATAAAGTTACTACTGGATATATATAATTAATTACTAACTATAACTAATTACTAATAACTAATTACTAATTATATAGCATTTGAAATTTAATCAGTGTGTTCCTCTCGAGACCCTCTCCAAGCCTTTGCCTAAGCATGACTTTGTACTAGGCTACATGTTGCAGTCAATCAGACGTGCTTATTATAGAACGTTGACTCGCCGCAGATATTCCCATGATGTGGTACCACTTTGAGTGTCCTGAACAGAATGAAGTACCGCTGGGGTGTGAGGATGCTGATGAATAGGCTGGGATATTAGACATTAATAGATGCACTTGTACGAGTATAAGTATCGCAAGTTATATAAATAATATATTTTGCTAAAATAATAGTAGTAGTAAATAATGTTCAAATTGCATTATATGTGTCTTGGTTATTCACAAGAAGAATATTCATTCAAGATTTACATGTTAGTCGATTATCGTTTTCATATCATTGATATTTTAAAATGCTACATTTGGATCTATACAAGTAAACAAACTTACTTCCCGCGGTATATATTTTGCACTTTCGCTCTGGAAATATAGACAGCCGTTCACGATCCGTGTGATAGTACGCGTGTTGATTGACCTGTATAATGGATAAACGAATTTCGATCTGAGACTAATTACGCTTGATTTATCCACCCAAAAGTTGTTATTTAC
>JAUTBV010129192.1:0-10129 GCA_032361325.1 Lepetodrilus fucensis | reverse complement strand
ACCCAGCTGGAGACAGATCACAAACATGCTTGTCACCCAGCTGGAGACAGATCACAAACATGCTTGTCACCCAGCTGGAGACAGATCACAAACATGCTTGTCACCCAGCTGTCGATCCTCTAAGATACAAGCTCTGTGCCTTTTATTTATTTTTTAATTGGGATTTTAGAATCGCTTTCTAGATTCGTTCACTAATACCACGACTTGTCTGTTTAGGGCAGGAGGAAACCCGCAACATCTGCAGCGTTGAATGTTGCAGTAAACCTGCGAGCACCGGCTTGTACTGACAAGACCAAGGATGATAACTGCATTGCCACTCCACAGACATTGTATCCTATCAACATGATCAATATCGTGTCAGAAACTTTTGCAAACTTTGATGTCGGGCCCTTGGAGCGGGATTTGAAGTTGGGGCCTTTGGCTCCGAAGTCCAACCGTTCTATCACTGCGCTACCATCCGCCGCTCGAGACTAAAAATTGCTTACCTGCGCGTGGTCGCTGAAAGTCGACTGAAGGAGAGCTTCTGTAAACGCGCCCGATCTAATCTTGTTCCTGAACAGACTTTCCACGGGTTTCCTCCGATTGGTCGTGTGGAGAATCAGCAGTACAAACACATCCAATTCCTTGTGATCCGTGGGTTCCTTCAAACTGTCGATGGCCTGACAATGAAGAGATGTTTGTTATTTCCCCCCCAATAATTATACAATATATTTTTTTTTAAACATAATTTTACGTAATTATTTTGTTGTTGTCCATTTGACATAATTTCATTACAAAAATTGTTTACATATTTTATTTTTACATAGGTATTGATCATAGCTGGGTTGAAAGACAATATCTGCATGACGAAACCTAGAGCACAGAGCATTGCACTATCCCTGTGAGCATGTGCTGGTACTGACAAACCAAGGATAATAACTGTCTGACACTGTACCATTGTGCTGTACCTCAGGATTAACCCTCTACCTGCTGGACTAGGCACAGACCATGTTTTCTAGGGCATCTGCAGTCGTCTCCAGCATGGAGTTAACAATAATGTGTCCACATACTTTTATCCAGGACTCAGCTACGGTCTTCTGGAAGCGGATTCCAGCCTTGATGGCGTCCAGAGTCAGCGCTTCGCTCCCCTTCTCTGTTCCACCACCAGAGGGCGCTCTGCAATACATGACAAAAACCAACCATACCATTTTGTGTTGATGGAAACACATGATTGTTTTCATGATTTGAATCGCACTGTGTTTTTAATCCCAATAGGATCAGACTTTCTAAGATAACAACAGTAAGCATGATGTATTCATGTTGGTTCGGACAGCTAAGAATCAAACACAAATATCAACACTGCCTCATTAAAGAAAATTTGGCATCAATTTAACTACATGTAGTTAGTGAAAGCAATGAAATGTTATCAAATTAAAAAATATACCAAAGAAAAAGAAATCACATCTTATATGTGTGAAATATGACCACTGCAAATCTTGGGATTCGAACCAGAGTTCCTGGATTGCGAGTTCAATGCTCTACCCTCTGAGCCAAAGGGATAATCCCGCTGGCCGAGATCAGTAGCAGCATCTTATATTACACCCAGCTACATGTGCAGTAGAAAAGTATAACCGTTACTTAATGTGAATTAATTTACTGTTTTTATTAATTAATGAAATCATGGTTTCGTTCATTCTGCACGTTTCTCCACCTTTTCTTCATCTTGTCTTTGCCTCCCTTGCCGGTAGCACTGCCAGGAGCTTTGAAGTCTAGACTGGCGCGAATCTCGCTGATAACCTAGAACAGAATAACTAAACTTTTCAATACTTGGATATACTGTCACATCCTGAGTGCCTCTATTAACCCCTGCTGGATTAGGCACAGGCACTGCTCTTTAGGGCATATGCCAGAAACACTTAGGTGCTGTTCCATTGACAGTCCAGGACGCACATTCTGGACAGATAAGTCCAGGACAACCCATGCCGTGAATGGAAGAGCATGTGCAGTCCATTGACAGGAAGTAGAGGGCCGAGGTAAATATTGTTGTAGTTTGTGACGTCATAAATTTGCTACTGAATGGGTTACACTCTTCAGCGTGGACACATTGGACACCTGAGGCCTGTTCAGGAGGGCGCGAGTCCGCGTGAGGCGAGAGCGAGTTTACACGTGTAGCCTCCTGAACGACTGGCGGGAAATCTAAGGCGGGAAATATTAACAGATTTTTAGTAATAACCTACTGTGTCATTAATCTGCATAAAATCACCTTTGCTTAACCTTAGCTAGTATAGTATTAGTATATGCCGTGCTTTAAGCGATCTACTAAGATCTGCGGGACATGATATTGTCTCGTCTGCATTTCGGAGATAAGTAACCATGGTAAATACGCCAGACGCCATCTTGGATTTCTAGGCGATGTAGCTCCAGAGCACGCATGCTCTCAGTCCGCGACTCACGCCATAACTCGCGTAAATTCGCCCTCCTGAACAGGCCTCTGTACCGTATTCCATTCATGTTCAGGCTTGCCCTGGAGAGTCAATGGAACACCACCTATGTCTGGGGCTGCTGCTCCTTTCTAGCTGTTCTGTCCATGTGCAGTGTTGATCCTTTGTAACTGTCCAAGACATGCACAGTTACACTGTGCAGTGTTGATCCTTTGTAACTGTCCAAGACATGTGCAGTTACACTGTGCGGTGTTGATCCTTTGTAACTGTGCATGACATCCAGTGTAACTGAGCATGTCTCGGACAGAAAGTACAGACAGAACAGCTAGAAAGGAGCAGCCCCTGGGTCTGATAGGATGCACTGTCTGTAGTGTGGGGTAGTGCTCCTTTCTAGCCGTTCATAATACAAAATTAAATTTAAATATTTTTAAAATTAAAAAAACCAGGACACTTGGTACACATGTAGTCTGACTGACTATGGCCTTGACCCTACTGACCTCCAGGGAGTCCTGGGGTGTGACCGTCTGCAGGAGGAACTTAACGACCACGGGCAGATCGTCCATCTCCACTGAATTCAATGTCTGAAGCACTGAGCCCCGAACCTGTATAATCATCATAAATATCTTATCCAATGCAGGGCTCCAGACTAACATTTTGAGTTACTTGCCCACAGGACTAGTCAGGCAAAGTTGCAAAAGCACCAATGGTGTTATACATGTTAAAATAAATGAGGTTAACATTCCCCTGTACATCAGGCATGTGTTAGTTAAGTCATGCTATGAGCAAACTATATATTGTTTCATGTCACAGAAGGAATCTTTCATGCATTGATTCTTGTCCAAATAAAATTGAATGTAACATTTAGAATGACAAAAAATATTTATATCTGTATGTAGAAATAAATCTGCTAGACTTAGAAAACTAGTAAGATTTACACTCTAAATGTAATTTACCCTGAACTCTGACTTGCAGACTATAAATGTTAAGTTTGCTTTCTGCAAATCTAGCTTCAATTTTCAAGGATTATTTCTAGGTAATTTCTGTGTAATACTAGTCTACCTCTGTGAGTAGCTCTGGTTTCAAGGTCAGGTTGGACAGCGAGTCAAGAATCGGAACAGTCATTGTGTTGCCTTTCAACAGCATGTCCCTGGAAATAAAATAAAACTACCGAATCAGCCTTCAACTCTAATATCCCCCAAATGGATACTTGTACAAGCAGAGTACGAGGCATTTGGAAAGATGGACCCAAGCAAAGATACTGTAGCGTGCATTTAGACTGCACTACTTTTCTCTACATAGTAGTATGTAGTCTTACGGAAGACGTTCAGCCAGCATATGTAGTACTACTTTTCATTATATAGTACATGTACTACTTTTCACTATGGGTTTGGACCCTGTAGTGTTGTGTAGGAAAACATAGTAAAACCCAAAGCATGAAGCAAATGGACTCGATGCACAAACTGATTTCCTGCTATTTTCCTACCAACCCATTCAACCAAACACTACGTTGTAGAAAAGTAGTGTAGTGTGGTGTGGTGCGGTGCAGTGTAATGCTGTGTAGCTGGACATCTCCCTGTTTTCTAATATTACAGAATATGCCGCTGATGAAAAATAAAATCTTAAAAATCAAAACGAACCTCAGAGTTTTGGCGACGTCACTGTGTTCAGTATCTTCGACCACTTCGGGAAGACACAGAATTATCTCCCTTTGTATTTCTGGCGAGCTGATGTCAATCATTTCCAGCATCTTTGTCGTCAGGTCCTAAACATGCAACGGTTAAAAATACATACTACTTTACTGACAACAATTTTTCATAAAACAGCAAAATATAAAATGAACATGCCAAAATCTGTAATTTTAAGAAAAACATATCAATTGATGTAGAAATAGGATCTTAAATTGATTATAAATCAGAGGGAATCCTGGAAAGCGACAACTTTGATTACATCTCGTACCTTGCAGTTTATGATTCTGTCCAGCCAGCGAAACTGACTCAACAATACTCTTGGCACGAAGATTCTTTCTCCCTGTTCAAAGATGGAGCTGAAATGGATGATTATTACATAAAATAAAAAGTGGTAAAAAGCGTTACCGTAATTACTCTAATAATTCTAACCCTCTAATAGTTCAAACACCTAAATTAATTGCAAAAATTATTTATTTCTGACCCTAAAAATACGAATATGACAAAAACAAATTAAAATCCTAATTTCTAATTATTAGAACGCAGTAATTTTAAAAATAATTTGTTTGTCTTACTTTGTTTTATTTATTGAATCCTTCATTTATTCACCATTTCATTTACAACCATATTTTGTATTTTAATTTGGTTGTCTCAGAGCTGCCAAATTGAAATGAGTGTGATGAGGGAGATCTCCCTACTACAGTATGTGAAAAGAGGGAGAAATACCTGCAAGTTGCAAATGCCTTGACTGAGGTTGCGAATCAAGCGAGTAATCCTAGGGGACTGCCAAATACGTGATATCCTGCCTTGTTCAGTCATATTTAGCAACTATAACTCTTCAAAAGGGAACTATATTTTAAATGAAAATATTTATAGTTTAAACTTTCGTGTGACGATGTGTGGATATATAAAAAATACGAAAAATATGTATAAAAACAAATAAACAAGATACATGTAAAAACAAATAAACAAGATAAAACAATTATTTTGCGGGAGATTGCAAATTAAAAGCGGGAAATTAGGAGAGTAATTTATTTTGCTAAATTTTCGGGAGACTTGGCACCCCTGTTGTCCCTAATTATATGAACACTGATAATTTTCAATTTTCCTATTTTCCTAATAATTTTAACACCTACAAATTTAATTATTTTCTCCTGTTCGAACATTATTAGAGTAATTACGGTATATCAGAAGTAGCCTATGGTCAGCAGGGGAAAATCCTGCTTGTATTTTGGATATGTGGATAACAAAAAACATTGGCTTTGTAGAACTGTATTCCGACAAATAGCATTAATACAAAAGAATATAAATCACAAACATTTTAATTAGCAGGTGATATGCGCTCTAAATCCTTAATAAATACAATCTGTGACATACAACAAGGCTTAAAGGCATTCTATCACAGATGGTTGACCTGTTTTACCTGAAAATAAATACATTTGTTTTGACCACACAAGTACTTTATTATACAAGTTGATCTACATTCTTGTCTCCTACACTCCTTGGATAATAGTAGATGACATGAATTATTACCATTAAATAGGGCATCCGTCACATGACTCTGATTATGCTACTACTGGTATACATATATTAGTATGTAAATTTACTGTAGACAGTTCATGTAATCTATTGTTACACTGGCTGCTGTATCATTCATATCTAAATATCGAAATAGGCAGGACATGTGTGGTGTTCAGATGACAAGAAGAAATCTAATCTATTGGTTTTAGCAGAACTCAAGATATAGTAATTTTCCACAACATTTTACATTCTTGAATTGGTATTTAGATCCATCATCAATGTAGAAAAAGTATTCGAATCTATACATGACATGTTTTAGTTTTACAGTGGACAAATATTTAAATCAATGTATGAAAAATATCTTTAATTACCGGTATGTACGAGAGTATTTTTGTTATGTAGCCTAATTATTCATTTAGGTTAAGAGATCCACGTATGACAATGATTTAACAATGTATTATGTTTTTCAGCCATCAAATTTTTAGGTTTATATTTGCCATGTTGCTTTGTTTGCAGGGACTCCAGTCACGGTGGGAAAGCATGTTACAAAATCCGAACACCGGCCAGACTTAAAAGCATCCTGCATCTAAGACGACCGATGACTAAACTATGTCTCTCCAGCCTCTTCTCCATCTATGCTGCTGAATTCTTTAGCAGTAACTCCTTGTTAGTATGTCAGAGACTAAGAACTCTTCACACTCTCGGTCACGGCATCAGTCTACAGAGAGTAACTGCAGTGACAATGTCAGCGCGTCCTCTGACAGCTCAGTGCTAAGTATCCCCCCGGCGCCTGATGGAGGCTGGGGGTGGGTCGTGGTGCTTGGGGCGTTCTTTCTGTCCACAATCTGTGATGGATGTGCATTCTCATTTGGAATTCTGTACACCGAACTACTGGACGCATTTGGCGAGAGCAAGAGTAAGACATCGTGGGTGGGTTCTCTGTTTGTTGGAGTTCCCTTGATATGTGGGCCGCTAGCTAGCGCTCTGGTCAACAAGTTTGGTTGTCGGAAGATGACAATATGTGGAGGATTCATATCATCAGCGGGATTAATCCTCAGTTACCAAAGTAACTCTATAGAAATGCTGTGCTTCACATTTGGCATAATATCTGGAATTGGGATGTCTTTCTGTTATGTTACCACTGTGGTCATTGTTGCTTTTTACTTTGAACAGAAGCGTGCACTGGCAACGGGACTGGCGGTGTGTGGGTCTGGTATCGGAACGTTTGTGTTTGCTCCCCTCATGGAGCATTTGATCAAGGAGTACGGGTGGCGAGGAGCACTTCTCATTCTGGGAGGAGTTGTTCTCAATATCGTAGTTTGTGGAGCCGTGTTTCGACCGCTTAAGTTTACCCGAGCAGAGAGAAGGAAAAGAGCTCTACAGCAGTTTGACAAGTTACCAAGGAGTCTTTCACGACAGAGTCTGCCAGTACGGGCTCGAAGCCGGTACAGCAGCGAGGCCACGACTCACTCAGGGAGTTCTGAGGAGGAGCATAAGGACACACAGCAGGAGTTGGAGAAGATCAGTCGGTCGCAGGTCCAGCTGCCCACCTACGTCAACTCAGATGAGGTCATCGAAATCCCTCCTGCCGTACTGGCTATGTATCGTAAGAATGGTTCCAGCTACCAGCAGACGGTGCAGAGGTTCTTTCACGACCGGACCTTTGCCCCAGCAGATGATCAGGCCAAGACCACGGAGATGCTGACTCTGACGAGCGACGACCAGATCGTATTCCTGGACGAGGAGACTCAGTTGAAGGCCGGCGATGACGAGGCGCAGACTAGCAACCATCACTTACCACATGCTAACGGTGTCTGGCAGCGCAAACTTCCTGGGATAACTCGTCCCAAGCAGATAGTGGAGTATCTGCCTATGTTCAGGAAGGACATCTTTTACCGTGGCAACATTCTCAAGCTGGCAGACTCTCATTATCGAACCAGCAGCTGCCCAGAATTATACACCAGCTCCTTTGATTATGACGAAGATGAAGAAGATGATATGTTTGACATCTGCCCCATTTTTCGAATGTCAAAGCAGGCAAAGCGACTGATGAAAACAATGTTTGATGTGAAGATCCTTGGACATCCTCGCTTTCTTTTGTTTGCTATTTCCAACTTTGTCCTCTACTTCTGGTACGACGTTCCGTACGTGTTCATAGCAGACTTCGCAATAGAGCGGGGCATCACTGAGGAGAAAGCGTCCTTCATCATCTCCATCATCGGCATCATCAACACCGTGGGCCAGGTACTGTACGGCTACATCGGCGACAAGGACGTCAACTTGACATTGCTGTACTCCATATCATGCATGCTGTCAGGTGTGTGTGTTCTCTTGGTGCCTGTGATGCAAGCCTACTGGTACATGTGCACTCTGGCCGGCAGCTTCGGCTTCTTCATCAGCTCCAACTATGCTCTGACCACTGTCATGCTGGTCAACTTCCTCGGTCTGGACAAACTCACCAATGCCTGTGGACTGTTGATGTTAAGCCAGGGGATAGCTAACCTGATTGGACCGCCTGTGGCAGGTAGGCATGTTACATAATGAAGTCAGGCAGACACACCTGACAAGTCAGTGTTAGCTTGAAAACCGATATTAATAGGCGACGTATTAAATCATTGTGAACTGACTGAATGAGAATTTACGTAATATTTCATGTACAGCAATAACATTCAAGTTGCACATGGGATGCAAGTCTAACATGTTTCTGTGTTTGTTTTGTTGTCAGGTTGGATGTATGACGATACTGGCACATACAACGCTACGTTCTACGGGGCAGGTATCTTCATCATAGTGGCAGGGGCAATGCTGCTGGTCATGATGTGTATGAAGGAGGAGAAGCGACAGTCCACTGAAACAACGGCCCTCAAAGTCAACACGACGCGGCACGTGCAGATCCGGGACCCAGAGGTCGAGCCAGAAGTGGTGGAGAGGGAATCTGTTCTATGAACATCTTTGTTGATGGAATCTGTTCTATGAACATCTTCATTCTTCAAACATCTTCTATGAATGTGTTCATAACTGTAGTCTGTTCTATGAATGTGTTTATGGATGGAAATTGGAATCTGTTTTATAGATATGTTCATTGGTGGAATTTGTTCTATGAACGTGTTCATAACTTCAGTCTGTTCTATGAATGTATTTGTAGATGACATGTTTAATGAATTTGTTTGTGGATGGAAATCGAATATGTTCATTGATATAATTTGTTCTATGAATATGTTCATAACTTCTGTCTGTTCTATGAATGTATTTGTAGATGAAATATGTTTTATGAATATGTTTGTGGATGGAATCTGTTCTATGAATGATAGATAGATCTATGGAATCTATTCCATGAACATATTGGTATCTACAAAGCTGCTAGATGTCTGTGATCATCACAATGTTGTGTCCTATGCGCGAGGACAAAGAGAATGCTGGAATGATATTCCAGATAGTGCACCCATTTAGTGTGATACTGTTTACATTATACTTTCCTGATTTGAGGAATACCATGTCATTGTTTGTTTCAAAACGGAGAAAACAAACTGCATACCGGTTTATCTATATTCAACTAATTAAGATAAACTATTGTCTTGGTAAATTTCTGCTATGATCTACTTTGCCCTGTAACTCTGTTGAAGTATTTGTCCCAATGACCTTTTGTGACCTCTAGACGGATGCACTTCTATGAAGTTTACTATCTCACTGATTGCTGCTACATCACTCATTGGGACAAACACTCCAATAGAACGTTCTTGTACCCCGGGGACGTCGTAGCATTTGAGAATAGTGGAATCACATCAACATATAATCCTACTTAATTTGGTTTATTTGTTGTTTTATTAATATACATACTTATATTGAGGGATTTATTACTTATTATTTGAATTATAGATTGGTTTTATTCCACTATTCTATAAGACCAACATCTAAGGATCTACAGTTGGAGTTGTTTCGCAGACAGATGGTTTCTGTCCTAATAGTAACCCTACTGATATTGCAGAGTGAAGGCTTGATCATGAGAACCAATCTACAGGCACCGTTCACAATAATGTGCAGCGAGTTTAGTCTCAGCTGCAATCTGAACATACAGTACTAACGTCATCACCAGATATGTTCACAGATCTAACCCTGAAAGGCTTTCATAAGCTGTCTCTATCAATCAGTTGCTGCTGTTTTGAAATTTAATAATTATAAATCTAAGATTATGCCACTGCTGGTAATATTTCACTTAGATCTTGGTTCGATGATAGCAGAAACTAACCAACCATGAACTTTGCTTCTTTTTTCAATTTATCATATTGCCATATTATATTTAATGTCCATGGACATGATCAGGGGTGGATCCAGAATGTCAGTTTAGGGGGAGCTCAAAGTGTATTTTAGTGATTATTTTACTTAATTTTTATGATATAAAACTGTAAAAAGCTTTGTCGAAAGCTTTCTCAATATCAAGTGTTATTGCCCAACCATAAAACAAAATATATGTTATTAAACAAAATTTTCTAATTCTAGGAGGGT
>JAUTBV010129181.1:0-12325 GCA_032361325.1 Lepetodrilus fucensis | reverse complement strand
TATTAAAATAAGTTATGTATTTACAAGCATGTTTTGTATCTGATTTTCTATCATCAAGAAACCTGTTTGGAATAGGCAATTATTAGCCAAATCACTACTTCGTTGAAACTTTTAGCATTGCACCCAAGTATATTCCGATGTGTTTGTGGTCATGTTAGAATGGGGATAAATAATAAGACTGCTTGTAATATTTTTTTAAAGGAAAATTTCAATTCAAGGATGATAAAATTGCTTCTTATTAGTAGTAATAATAATAATACTAATAATAATAATAAATAATAATAATACTAATAAGAAGCAATTTTATCATCCTTGAATTGAACTTTTCCTTTTAAAAAAAACGTAGCAAATTTCCAGTTTTATAATTAGTATCAACATGAGTAACAAACTACGATAATGACCTCAATAGCAATATCAATGATTGAACAACATATACCCTTGGGAATTGTATCACAAAATTCATAACAAGTATCAATACATGTATGACTAAACAAAGTCTTCTAAATTAGAGTACATGTCGTGCTACAATATTCATAATGAGTATCCCATAACCCAACAATGTGTGCCCAATTAGAATTGAGTCACAAATATCCACAACGCAACATTAAACCACTTTTCCTTCTCTTAATAATGATGCTTTAAGGGCTCAATTCAAATAGCTCAAATCAGGGCTAAATGAATCGCGTTTCAAGACTAAACCCCTATTGGATCCCTCGGGTCATGCAACAAGACCTGGGTTGATTCGTCATTACATTCTGAACAGGAACTGTGTGTAAATACCAATTGGCAATGTTTTAATGATCCAGAACCAGGACTCAGGAGATATATTATAGAGATCCTAACTGTGATCTGTGATTCATACTCGTATTGGTATCTTACACACTAGCCAATCTAAGTTATAGTTTTGTAGTGATACAGTGGCCAATCTTAAGTTACATTTTTTTAGTAGTTAATCTATGGTTTATTGTGTTAATTTTTTTTATTAGGAAATGAATTTATTTGTTCAGAAAAAACACACAATATCATCATTAATTTCTTCTAAAACAAATATAAGAACCTTAAATTAAATTATTTTAAGCATCTATCTGTTTCAATACCATTAGGCTGATTAAAGAAAAGAAGGTGGTTATGCTAGAATCATCAATTTATATCTGATATTCAAATATTATTGGAGAAAAGACAACCAATATGTTAAAATAATTGAGCCACATATACAGTAGTGATAAATATTGAATTATGTAAGATTTGCAGGATACAATATTTTAAAAATACATTATAACAGTTAACATTTAAACTACAGTATCAACAAACAAAACTTATTAATGAAATAACATCAAATATCAATATTGATATGTAAATACACCATGGCCAAAAATCCACATTTTAAACCCTTGTCAAATGAATTGTGCAGCACTTCATCAATTGGTTGAATTTAATTATTTTTTCTCTCTGTAAATATGGATTGCTAGGTTATGAAAGCACATATCAAAATTGGCATTGATATCAATCTTTGCAAAAGGGCTTTTATTCCAACGAGAAGTAGCAGAAAAAGTTGGACTATCAACTGATCAGACACAGCAGGTCATTGGGAGCGGTTTCTGACGTTGAATTTTGAATCATGTCCATAATGGCGTGTCTCGCGCATCTCTAGGCAAATAGATGTCAATTCAAAATAGGGTGATTTCCTCAGATAAAAAATGGGCCTCCTCTTCGAGACAACAACGCACAGGTCACTGAGTATGTGCCACACATTGGAAAGCAGATTACCATTTCTATTTTGTCTGCGATCAATATAAAAAATTACTGGGAACCTGTAAGCAAAGCCAAATAAGTGCAATTTATTTGGTACTGAAAAGTGCAACCAACCAAATTGTAGTTGGAACCTGAACCAAATTTTTGTTGCACAATGCATTTAATCTCTTCATGTCTCAAGAACAATATACTTTACAATATAAAATGTTAAAATAATATTTTTATTTGAGGTTCAAAGCAGATTTCAAGATTCTTTCACATACACGTTTAGTCAGTTTATAGTAATTTTATGGCAAATTAATTAGCCTTTTCAATGCAAAGGTTAATTATGATCACAACTTTGTGGCATCTCTTGTTGCCTTCAGCTGAGAGAAGGTTAATGTACTTGATGATGATGATGATGATGATCATTGCTATCAAATAATAAATATCTGTATCATTTTCAACTTATTTATTTATAATGTTACAATTACCGATAATGTTAGTATTCTGAGCAAATTTCTTAAAATCTAGTCACAAAGACTTGGTCTGCACTATAGAATGAGTCATACAATTAAAAAGACACAAAATAACTTATTAAAATTCATTTCAAGATATTAGTTTGATTTGAATTGTGTTCTGTGACACTTCATGTCATACTTACACATTTGAATACGACCTCCTTTTGTGACAAACAAGCTCAAGAACACTTGGGATTATTTAAAAAAAAAAAATTCGTGATCGCTGCAACATTGTTATTTCCCATGCCCTCAGCAATAGCATCCATATTAATTATATTTAAATGTGGATGTTTTTATTATTGTATATTATTATCTGATATGTGTTATACATATATAAACTATATCACATATTGCAAATATGCTTTTTATAACTCATATTTATTTACATTGTCATTTCTAACTAAATCTCAATTTATGAAAAGGTTTACAGAGATACAAATTGTGGAAATGTTCCTATTTTATCAGTATTATGTAAGTAGTATTTGTATAACTCTTTATTAGGCTTAAATCCAAATGATATCAACAAATGGTAAGAAAGTGCAATGCAATATTCCACAAGTCAAGATAATTCATCATATTAGATATTTGACAAATAGCAAGGAAAATAGTAAGGAAATCTATCAAAGTGGTATGTCTTCCTTCATTATAGACATAATTCTGGAAATATTAATCTACTATTACTGTATATTAAAAACAATTTATAATGCATTCTAAATTTATTTTGATAAATTTTCATTTAAACTACTAGCTGTAATTAAGAAATCCATACTATTTAGTCTATTTATCACCTCAAGAGATTCTGGTTGCTGTAAATCAAGTTTGAAAATAATTCCCCCCCCGACACATTCCAAATTTATTGGAAATTAATTTTCAACATCAACCACTAGCTGTAACTAACACATAAATAGATGTCAATACATCATCTCAAGAGCCGCCTGTTGCTGTGTATATCAAACAACCACATTCCACAAACAGCATTTGTTATAACTTTGTCTTTTCCAGTTGAATTAACTTTGACAGGGCATGAGGACAATAGCCCGTACAAGAAAACAGCTTTCCCCATGTGCAGATAATAAAACATTTTTAGTACCATTTCATGCTCAAATTTTATATGTGGATTTGTGAACAAAACTTTGAGTTGGGCATGAAATCATACTCAAGAAAGTTCTGTAAATATACTGTACACAGCTTAGAACAGACAAATATATTGGCCTGAATTGTGTTGAAAATATATAACAATAAGAGTTTTATGTACATGTACTTTCATGTGTTTTTTCTTAACATACATTTTCATCTAGATTGTAAAAATGAAGACCCGAACAAAATGAAAATTTGGCCTGTATCACCAGCAGACATTAGATATATTTTGACAGCTGAACTACACGATAACTATCACAGTTTGTAAATAAGCCAAGAAAAAAATAAGAAGATTATTTATCAATGCCCCATTGACCATAATATAATCAGTGGTGAATGAAATAAGAGTGGAGATGAAAGACATCCTTGCAGCAGCCCTATTTCATACATAAATACATAGGTGAAATATGACCACCAAGACTTTCAAAAGGCTGGCTCCATACAAATGTAATGGGGAAATTAAAACAGTACTATATAAAACTCACTTGTTAAATACAATGTCACTTTTGGTTTCTGTCTGCTGGGGAACAATTCAACAGGCTACGAAGTCTACAGGTCAAATGCATTAAGCTTGAAGGTCACATGAAACGTTGTTTTGCAGTTGTATGGTTTCAAAGAAAGCAATGTTTCCTAAACATGAATCAGTCAGTAATTGTTTATTGATAATTCTGCTAATGCACTATGTTTGTATATATCATCTGGGTCCAATAATCTACCCTATGTCTCATTTCATTTGTGTATATCCTCTACCATATGTCTCCTTTCATTTGTGTATACCCTAGAACTTGTGTATCTGACATGACATCAGATATGGTTTCAAATAATCCCTGTCTTAAAAAATATGCCATCCCATCATTTTTTATTACGAACACACGTTAATATTTTAACATTTCATTTACTCCTCTCAGAAATTGCAAATGTTGATGAATATGACCAAAGAAGTTTAAAAATGAAATTAATGTTTTGTAATTTCAGGTTATTATAACCAGATCAGAAACATTTTGTGATAAAGGTGAAGTTATTCAATAGATGAGGACACAAACATTCATGTACATTGAATACATTTTAGCAGATGTCCTGTGTATGGAAGGTAGTCTACCAATAGTCTGGTACTTAAATGTTAAAAAGACAGGATATAAAACAATGGGATGACCTTTCAAAAATGACAAACATCTTGAGAATTACAATATAAATTCATCTTATCTCCTGTTATTTCAACAAATTACAAATTTATCAGGGAAAATATTCTCATTTTCAGTTTATCAGAATGAGTTCTTCCTCACAACATTAGCGTCAAGTATTATGGCCTTTAAAATGTAGCCTTATCAAAGACTGACATGGAAACGCTTCTAATAGTCTATTATCATGGTCTAATCAACCCTAAATGTGGTACACCATTCTATTCCAGTGCAGTTCACAAATCATTAGAGTGACATTCGTAGTGAACGTGTCCATGATTGTGGTTTAGTTTACGAGGAGATTTTGGTGGTTTGCCGTGTGATTCATGAGGACACTGGGATATTTATTACTAGCAACAGCTAAACATTGCAGAAATGAACAACAGTGTCACAAACGTCATTGCACGATCTGAAATATCAGAGACTTTCCGAACACCCATATCGTAACGCTGGAGTAATCGAGAATTAAGATCTTGGTAATTGTCACATGATTTTTTACTATTTACTTTGGAGCAATACTTTCATATCTAATTTTAATTAGATTGATTGGTTTAGTTAAATAATATTTATGTCCCAAAATAATGTGCTGTATTTTGCAGCAATGTTAGCATGATATATTCAGGGTTTCCAAATCTTAAAATGAAAACAACATTGCTTTTCGGAAAATGTACAGTAGTCTTAATCATTATACAAAGACAATTTTGCCAAAATGGAGTCTTAGAGTATTGGGTCCAGTTATCGTCAATCTTCAGAACAAAGACAAACAGTAACAGAAAGAAGTGGCGTGTATATATCAGTTACCACGACAACTGCTCTCGGATCAATTTTCTTTACGAAAACACTTTTTTTTTAGTTTTTCTTTTGTGGCAGACCAGTATGTTTAGCTGTGATTGAGAATCTGACAAAAAAATAGTTAGGAATGTGGGTAAACAACTAAGCCATTTATACTATTAGGGTTTTTTGAGTTCATGGATACTTTTCTTTTCTTATTGTACAGTTCAAAAATAAACTTACATTATATAAAAGCCATGATATAAGTGAACGAATCTTGAAAGTGGCTCTAAACCCCAATTAAAAAACAACAAATGAGTGAGTGAATATGCAGTTTAATGTTGCTGCGAGGGGGAAAAAACAACAAAAACAAAACAAAACATTATAGTCATCTTATGGATATAGTATTTACATAGGGTAAGTGAATGACTGCTTAACATCACAATGGGATTATTATTGATATCATTTATTAAATTTTTACATATTAATTTTCATCACCATCACCAACATCATTATCATCATAATCACCATCATTACCATCATTTTCACCAGGATGACTACTACTATTGCAAAGTGACATTATTTAGCTTCAAAGTTCCTGTAACCATCTCATTTAATTATATATAATTTTAACAATTAAAAGTTTAGATAGTCATTGCTTTAGTTCTTTAAAAAGATCACAATCTATCTTTAAACACCTAGATCACCACAACCACCATTCCTATTCCTACCACAGTCTGGAAAACAATTCCATCCAATCTAAAGAAGAAACCTGACTGAAATTCTAGTGTGTTTTTTCTTGCATAATGGTGGTAGCCCACACCGCATCCTCCTTCTTACCCCCCACCTTCTCCACCTCGATGACCACCACCCCTGCATTAGAAGTGTCCCCGACACAACGGTTAGGGTATCATTTCACAAAGCTCTCATATCTACTATAAGACAATAAGCACTCTCGTAGTGGATCTCTCATACATGGTGATCAGGCATTTATGAGAGCTCTATGGAGATGGGGTCTATTTCCCAGATCCAGACCCAGACTTGCGGTCTATTCCCCGGACCCAGACCCAATCTTGAAATCTATACACCAGACAAGGACACAATTCCAGGCAATCTCATTGGCTCATGTGGTTAGGGTTAAGAAAATATTATATTTATATTTTAGGCCACATGAGCCAATTAGATTGTCGGGAATTGTGTCCTGGTCTGTTGCACGATGGCTCTTGTAACTACAACTACTGTATGGTCAACACTTTCTATTGTGGCGGTAGCCCAGTTACAACTATTGTAGCGCTACAAGTGCTTCGAGCAGTAGGTTCTAGGTCCGGAGAATAGATCTCATCCTCTATGGTATCATAGTGGATACGAGAGCTTCGTGAAACGATACCCTGGACGTAACGGTCTGGACGTAAGCATGTGTGGCTCATACAAGATTGATGTGACTGGTGGCTGGAGGAAATTGACAACTACCATGGGGACCTCGTCCACAGGGGAGACAACCCACGACAGTGAATCATTCCTTATGCCATCCGCTAGTGTCTAGTATATGGAGAAGGAGATTGGGGAAAAGGAATAATAGGATGAGCTGTCTGCGCTGTCGCACTGTCTGCGCTGTCGCCGTGCGGTTGTCATCCTAGGTTCATCACTACTAGCCGTTGCTTGCAGGTTTAGTGCAATATTCGATCCTATAGGTGTTGCAGGTTTCATCATGCAGTAAACTGATAATCCATGATATTTGAAATAGTTTTGAAAGTGATTCTAGAAACCAAGAAAAGTTATGTCAAAAAAATATATACTGTAAAGGAATTGTCACATCGCAGACTGAAATTTGTCAATTTCAAATTTCATGTAGAAAAAACATTCTGTATAGTTTTATTAGATGTGATTCAAACTTTTAAACAAGTTAACTAATAATACTTTTTTCCAAATAAAAGTGCTAAGTTATTGTTGTAATTATATCAAGTAAAAAATATACAAAGTCAATGTGAATAATAGATTTCAATCTGCAGGGTTACCCATGTGAAAGAAAATATCATTAGCATACATAATACTTTCTATATATATATATATATATATTTGGATGCAAGCTACTGAATTGAACAGTTATGAAACACACATTCAAATTGTACTTAATTCCATCTTACTTATTAACTGTATTAATTGAAATCTGAAAATCTATAAAAGATACATATTCTGAAATATAATCGCAACAGCATAACAGGTATACAAGCTTATTTAGTGATCTGGGTAACATTTCACAATAATCCATAACACTCTTTTTGCCGATAGCTAATACATTGAAAAGAGAGCACTAGTCTATGGTCTTAGCGGATAAGAGAGCTTTGTGAAAGGATACCCTGTTTCTGTAATGCCTTAACTTTGCTTGGGCTTAGAAACAGTAACATTAGACACAGCAGAGTTTTCTCCCTTCATCTATATTTTTTACTTTCACTCGTGGTATCATACATACAATTAGAGATTTTATGTCACTTCTGATTTTCCCAAACACTTCTGATTTCTGCATACAGAAAATGTGCTCCGTTATAAAATGAAACCGTATTTGGAACACGTCGGAACTTTTGAAGAAAAAAAAAGGTACATTTTAACTACATAGAGACTATTCTTATTTAATGAATCTAACACATAACTTTGGTTTCCTATCATTGCATATGGATGAAATATTGATGCAGCGACGTAAAGCATTAAATCAATCAATCAATTTAATTTCAGAAACCAAACTTGGAAGACAATATTTATGCGACTGGTCATTTCAGCCATGTATGATCCTGTCCATAATCCATCACTGAAATTGTATGCATGTTTGGTCGATGCAATACAATTACAATGTTCCTTGCTGAATCACTGTTGCTGCATGCTAGGGAATCTCTGGTTGTCTCCAACAGGAGAAGGGTTAACTAGTAACAATCAACTCATTTTGATTTAATACTACTGCGTCATATATGTTTTGTAGATTTTTTATGTAGAAAAATATAAAGCATATTTAAAGACATTAATTTTGCATCCAAAGATGAGTGAGTCAACATGGTTGCTGTGGGGACATCCAAAGATGATTTTGCCACTGTAACATGGAAGTCTGGAGTGATACTTACTGACGGCCTCAATGACGTCCGCCAACAGCACGCCATCTGTAATGTCCTGCTGGAGATCCGAGATAAATCTCTTGTTCCGTGCCTTCTCCAGGTAGTGGTTAGCCCAGTCTGTGTAGATCTGCAATGACAAACACATACACCATCAGAAATATAGTCCATTTATATTAACAAATAAATAATAAAATACTAATGTAGCAATGTGTGTGATATATTTACTAGTCTACCTATGGATCTTAACTGGGGAGGGGGTGGGGTGACGGTTATCCTTTAGTGGAATCGGTAGTGAATAGAGTCTTCCACACAACTCAGGTGGGAATCATAATTATCAGCATGGTCCTGTTACATTCTCCAATCATATCGTCAAGTTTCTAACTTCAAACATTCTGTTGTACAGCAACACCAACATACTATTCCAGTTCATGGATCATAATGCACATATTTGACCATTTCAACACCCTGGGGATCATACAACCTAAAATGCTGTTTCCAGTGCTGCACTGTCAGCGTTTAACCTACCATCTCAACCTACTTGGTACACATTTCATGATTGGTGAACATGGCCATTTCTTAACTGAATCACCTAAGGTGAAACAACCTGTATCTTAATAGTGGACATCTTAGTAGATGCCCTCCTGTTTTTATGCCAAGCTACCATCTGCCAACCAAACCAAATACAATCCAGGCCTGGGGGCTTATTTTCAAAATGTTCTTACAATTGTATGACAATCATAACGATTCTTATAGTATGGTTACGAATTGTTCTTAGGCTAAGAAGTTTGTAAGAAGGTTTCGAGAATACATGGGGATTGTGCACTTACGAGAGCCCTATGGTCTCATAGTGGATACGAGAGCTTCGAGAAAGCAATCACCAGGGCCCGTATTCTCTAAAATTTCTTGGCTAAGAACTTCTTAGTGAGAAAAGATCTCTTCAAAATTTAACATTCCGGTAAGCAGAAAACCAGTTAGGCAAATTCTTAGTCCTTACATTATATATTAGGACTTACAAAGTTTTAAGAATACGGGCCCAGGCCTGAACCTGCTCATCTCACAAACCAAGCAGTGTCCATGCCTTACACAGGACCAACTACCAAAAACAGTTAAAATTGATACATAATTGGACAATTTTCAACCGATAACAATGCCACAAAATCAAATATTTATCGGAAATTGATGCAGAAGCCACGTAATTTTGAAGTAACGACAGGGGAACAACATGTGTTCTTGACAACAACAGCAGTCAGACTTTCAACAACATTCATACACTTGTATAGAAAACCCTGTCAGCTCTACTCATAAACATGTGCACAAGCCCTACATTCAATCAAACCTGTCAAAGAAAAACCTGTAATGGCAGTGCCGCACCAAAATAGATGCGCAAGAAATCTTGGTGTTTTTCCAATATATTACCCATTGCAAGATGTTACACAGAAATTTTAGTCGGTCTACTTCAAATGGTGAGTGAAATTTGCAGTTCTATATGGAAATGTAATCATATTGGGCAATTGAATTGGAGGTATGCAGTTTTCTATACATATTAATTTAACCCTCTCTATGCTGGATGAAACCAGAGATGCCCTAAACAGCAGCACCTGTGCCTAATCCAGAAGGGAGATGGTTAATCAACAGCATTCTCAACACCCTGGGAACCATCCAAATCAAACTGCATTCAAGATCTTATCAAAAACAGCAACCACGCCATGAATTAACTCTCTAAGTGTTACCGATACCGAAAGCAATCCTGAATTAGTGACTCTGGCTCACTGAGGGCTAATGATATGCCGTGCCACGAGTCGGGGATCAAACCCAGGACATTTTAATCACAAGGCAGACACTCTATACCTCTGGACTAATACTTTCTATTTCAAGCAGTGTTCTAGTAGACTGCATCACCCTCAAGCAGCTTGCAGCTTGAGCTCCAATGCTCCATTAATATGTCCTAAATAGTCTCGTCTATGTAACTGACAGAGTTAGACAAGTGCACGAACTCCTCATCGCTGCTAACCAGCAGCCGCTTCCTCTCACAGACTGTACGGAGTCTTCATCAGAAAGACTAATGACTCTTAGTTATTATTTGCCTTGGGACATATCGCAAATAGTCACATACTCCAGCGATACCATTAGTAAGGTCAACTTGCCCGTCTGCAAATACAGACAGTTAATATTAACGGTCATTTAATTCTGGCAATATAGGAAATTGCATCCTAGAGAAGATAATTTTCAAAACTTTCCTTTAGAGCATTCAAATACCAACCTTAGATGTTGTACTCTTGCAATTAAGAAGAGTTCATGACAGCCCTCCAATTTGAGATGATCCCTATGATCTAAAAGATTCATCCTTGAAATCAACAAAGACATTTCCTTCTGAATTTACTAACTCTGATAGTCATTAATTAAATCCTAAAAAAATATAAAATGGCATCGATTCAATAGAAAACATAATTTGTATTCACCGAAGAAACTGGCATCCCCGATTACAATCTTTAATGTAATTAAAAATCTGATGACCTTGATGTTCCAGAATGTCTATAGTATTTTTAGTCTTAATGTCACAGTGATGCACTATGGTGACACTACAATGTCATTCTCAATTCCAGAGCACTCCCATGTGACTCATAAAACAAATTGTTCATCATTTGCAGTAGAGGATTGAACATTTATGCTTCAGTCAAATATCGCGTACTCCCCTCAAATATTCAGATTTTTAAATCTAATTTATCTGAAGATTTTTTTATGTAGTGTTAAAGTATGTATTTAACAAGTTTTTGTCTAAAGATATTCAATTTCCTATAGAGTCACATAGGAATGCATTTATGAAAAGTTTGAACCACTATCATTTCTGGTGGATCACAGCTAAAATTTGATCATCCTCTTGAGAATTTCTCAAAGAATACTTCAGAAAAATCAATGCACCAAGCCCAATGACGTCCTTAATTATTTTTGATGAATATTGATTGTAGCACACACAGTTTTCCTCAAACTTTTTCAAAATTGAGATAATGGCTGTATCCCTTAGGACTGTAAAATGCTTCATTAGAAAGAAACACAAGTTTCCAGCACATGGCTGATTAAACAATGCACTTAGAAGAACGTCCTTTTATCGATAAAATTAAATTTAGTCAAAATTAACATATAAACAACTGAAATGCTATTGCTGCATTTAGTAGTGCACTTAAAATATTAAATCTGAAATTCAAAATTAGGTGCAATGATTTGGGTAATATGCTAAAATTATATCATTACAAATGATAATTAAGAACCATGTATTGTTACGAAACATGCAAACAGATTTATTTTTATTAACTTAAGAGTAACATATTGAGATATTTAAATGAAAATGAATACTAACAATACAGGTAATATTGATGCCAATATTCTATGACAACATGCATATTATGGATATAAGGATATAGTGCATTACAATGTATTGGTATTGAGATATATAAACCCATGTCTACTTATTAGTCTACCTTGTTAGTTTTTGAGAAATGCATGACAATGACCTGACCCGACCCAGCCTGACTGAGTGACCTGACTCAACATGACATGACCCGACATGACCCAACACAACATTGAGTAGCACAGACAAAACAGTTCTAAGATACCCAGACTACCATTTAGAACATCTATCAGACTGCCTACTTGGCACATTGGTTAGAGTGTCAGCCCATAAAGTGCTAGGTCATGGTTTGATCCCCAGCTGCTACATACTTAGACATTAAATGATGGTACTTGTTGTTCCCCTGCTTGGCGTATAGCATTAAAGGGGAAAAGGAATGACTGGTCGGCTTGGAATCAGTTGATACAGTGCACCCTCGCTATAACGCCATTCAATGCACCGCGGATTCGGCTATAACGCGGGGTCTAACGTGGACCCCAT
>JAUTBV010129170.1:0-12326 GCA_032361325.1 Lepetodrilus fucensis | reverse complement strand
TCGTATTAGAGTATGGTTAATTTTAACATATGTAATGAGGTACTGACGAAATTATTTTAACAACCGTAACAGGAACTTCAAAGACACGTGCATGTAATTTAAAGAAAGAACAAGTAATATGGCGATACAAATTAAACATTACGCGCATTCATCTCAAATAATATATTAACATTTTTATATTGTTCGTTGAGCTTTTTGTTTCACACCCTAATCTTTCCAGCATTGCCCAAATGGACATCTGCAGACGAAGTTATATTCATTTTGAACAAAATTACAAACTAATTAAGGTGTGAATGATGACTGTTTCTGTTTGCAAGAAAAACGTTGACTTTGTTGTTTTCCAGCCTGAATGTCTGTCTTCCTCCAGGATTGGTCATTTTTCATCAGAGGACGTTTTTCCGTCGGAATTTCTTTTGTATCGTTCAGCAAAACATTGTTTGAGCGATTGTTACGATCCCAGAAGCATTGACGGTTTTTTAACTGACAGTGTTAAACGTTAACTTCAACAAAATAATTGCTCAGGCTCCCACGGAGATAAAACATGATGCATCATTCATTAAATAACAATCAATACACCACTGTTTTAATTTTTAAGTTTTTAATAGGTTTCAGTAACACGATTATTATTTTGTTTTTATGTTATCAGCATTATAAGAAATGTTAATAAGAAATTATCATAGTACTATTTATAATTACGTGAAATTATGGCGCATTGATATCGGTATGAAAGAAATGTTTATTCTTATTTAAGACAGTTTTTGTCACGTGATACCCCCACCTGTATTACAACAGGTGATAATAAGCGCCATCCACACCAATTATCGTCACATATCCTGACACGAAAATTAGCTGCTAGCACATTAAGTTTATGTTGGCAATAACATTATGCGTGATAAACAGGATAGAATGTGTCGCTCCCGAAATTCGGTGGGCGTGGAACATGTGAAAAATAATGTATTGGATCACCTTTGTGTTCACATATCAGGAGAATAAATTAGCATACTACTGAGAGCAGAACCAAACTATAGCCCGGCTACATTTAAAACCCGCTGCTTAATAGTCGGGAAATAGCAGATGATACGGAACAAATAATATTAAAGTGCTTCATTTCAGTAATTGTTTATTGCACCCTAGCTCGAAAACATGGTTCACGAGCGGATATAGAGTACATAATTTGGTGGACTTACCCATGAGAGTTAAAATGTGTTAATATATAATTAGTTATATGTTTATAGGAAAGTATTTGTATGGTTTACCAATTAACTAACGGAAAATGTATATCCTACTACTGTATATATTAATTATCCAAACTCTGGCTCAATTCTAGAGATAATATAGTAGTATGAAGGTTAAAATTAAATAAAAGTATGAGATTAAATTAAATGTCTTACATAATGTACATTGTATCGTTATAGCAGTCCATTCTATGTTTTCAAATGTTAGGAAAATTAATGAAAATAAACGTAGAGTACGCGGGAAAATTGTTTTAAAATTAGATGTTCGCAATAGTTGAGTTAGGTTGACGATATATTCTATCTAGATCATATGCCCAGATGCCTTGAATAACTATACATACATTATAATGCATCGGTATCCAGCATGAGATACATGAGGCACATTTCTATTATGAGTTCACATGATCCGCCACCCTCCACCCTCCACCCACCCTCCCCCAATAAATGCTATGTATAAAATGCAACGTTGAATATTCGTTATAAGATTGACTGACAAGACCATACAGCATTTCTGTTATATTTATTGTAAATTTCTTGCATACAAAAACAAAATTAGAATGTTATTTCTGCAACAATTGTGTATTTAATTTGTTTAATTTGTTCTTTCGCTGTCCGCATAATTATATTATCGTGTATTTTTATTATGAACTAACAATAAGTTGTAGAAACATTGATAATGAAGTGGTTGGTGTTCGCAAGAAGGTATTCATTTGTGGATAAACGACGTAACGCAATAAATAAATATCATGTGAGGAATTTATTTTTCCAAAAGTCGTTGAGTAAATTCCCGAATGCGTGAATCATCCCCAGAGTACAAGTTTTATTATCTAATCCTCGACCTCTCAAATAACCATCAGGTGGTCCTGCAGATGCAAGCATCACGTAAACACAGTAATTGCAGCTGCCAATTATTCTCAAGTATGAAAGACAACAGAAAATAATGGAAACAGCACATTACAGGAATTAAGGTGTTGGTTTCAAACACAAATGAGCGAGACTGTAATATATAAATTATCAGTATTGAGTTACTCCGGTATGAAGTGTGTATAAACTGGTGTAACTGTCAGAACAGTCGTGTCACGTGACAGTCCTCTGATACTCGCACGACACTGCAGACAAATACAAATTACTTCGAGGAACAATTAACCCTTCAATAACCAGCGGATTTAAATTACCAAGATGTCAAAAAACAACAACTGTAAACACTCTCATATGATATATCGAGTTAGACTTCTGCTAGCGAGTAGACCCTATGTTGCCACTTTTACGCCCACAGAGATTGCTCCGATATTTCATGATGGTACTGCTCTCTCGACTTGGCTGAAAAAGTGTTAACGTTCTCACAAGTTCTGAGACTATTATAGTAATTATTAGTAAACCAGTTTGGGCTGGTCGCAGATTGCACATGTGTGAAATACCAGATTCTTAGGACCATACCTCTATGTATACTCTGTCAATGTTCATTAAATTACCGAGGGGAGATAATCAGTTCTTTGAACTCTTGGTATTTACGTGATTATTTATTCATCATGGTGTCACCCGACACCTCGATTTAAAGCTCCGACTTCGTATTTGTGTTCCATATTATAGACTCAACCTCGTTACCTTTCAACAAACATAATACAAATTAGTGTCAGTCAAATTAAATATGTCATTATTGTCAATGTTTTTTTAATTATAAAGGTGTCAATACAAATTTCACAAAACGGGAACACGCGGTTTCTTTGCATTATTAATAGTATCATTAGCAGCATTAGTAGCAATTAGTAGTAATGCCAGTGGTAGCAGAAGAAGGAGGAGGAGGGGGCGAAGAAGAAGAAGAAGAAGAAGAAGAAGAAGAAGAAACGGAAGCAGTAGCAGTAGCAGACCACGATATTTCACGAGCAAAACTTATTTTCTAATCTAACAACACTAGACTTAACTAAGATAATTGTTTAGGAGAATACGCAAGAATAACCGACCATTCGTTTTTATAGTAGGCTATGTTAAATAATGTGTATATGACACACGACACGATAATACCCATATGCACGGTACATTCACTGATCTGTTAACAAAGAGTACCCAGCCATTAGAATAAATATAAACCGTGCTCTAATAAGGCTCTAATCTGAGCACGGACTCGGGATCAACGTCACCAGTGTGTCTCTCTAATGTGTCGGCCATCCCGGAGATTACAGACAGGAAGCAAACTATTAAATCAACTGTAAATTTGAAAACTGCTCGGAAATAACGTATACGTTCAGGTGGCCGTACCACAGTAATAGTGCTACTCTTCGCGCCAGGAAAGTCTCGCGCACGCAAATACCTAGACAGCAATATCGTCGGTTGCATCAAACCCCAAAGAGAGCTCTATAATCTAATCTAACCGGAACAGCACACGTCTACATGTGTTGTAAGGTTGAGCAGTCTGCAGATGATGACCCGGGGTATCCTATACGAAACGGTGTAACTCTAAGATAGCCTTAGAAGCTCCAACCTTAAATAAGGTGGTCCTTTGGTAAAGGTTGGAGTCATCCTCGAAACTCGGGTCATTATGACTACACTTAACCTCCATTACATATTTAACGGAGGTTAGGTGTAGTCATAATGGTCGGGGTTTCGAGGATGGGTTGGAGTGAGGGTAACCGTTGTAATTGGAGGCCTACAGCGTTTCGTTCAGAGAGACCAAAGTTGCAGGAGGTGGTTGTAAAACAGGTGCGAGTTAAACTTCAATGTGGAACTCTGACGCCCTGTGTTACTACCAATGCTAGCAGTATTGGCATTTGGCAGCTGTGGGCAGAGAAAGCATAACAAGTAATACACTGGACGAGGTGTTGGCGAGACGCTACGGAGTTGAGCCGAAAGCATTGGCCATACATAAGAATATATGTGGGCAGAAATAACATGTTCCTTGAAATGAGTCCATACTACTGTTGAATTTGATTTCAACATATTTTATTGTTACAAATTCAATAGGATCAGACAAAGGCTACTGTTGATATGCCTTAATATAAAAGCCATGCATATGCAATGACCAGGTCTGATACTGAAATTTGATGTTATAAATACTGTTATTATAAAAATTCATGTAATTGATAAATTATATGTATGTTTTTCTTTCTCCATCAATGTACTAACACACAAATGATGAACATATTATAGATGAGTCTATATGACAACTCAAGCTGCCATTGAAGGCGGTAATAGTATGGTTTGATTGAGCGATAAACGTAGACAATGTTTACAAGTATGAGATTATCATACAGTAAGCAGCAATATATTAAATCATACGTATTCATTAGGAATAACGCCATTCACTACACCCACATGCGAAATGTATAATTGCAATGCTAAGTATTGTATCATTGTTATATAATTGTAGTATATAGATTTGGTTATTAGTCAATAATACAACGCGTATTCAATGCTCTTTGGTATAAATATTATCGGTGATATATCTAAAGTCGACGAACCAAACTTGCCCAAATTACTATCACATACTGTGAATTTAATAGAATTTTAATAATTACCGGTATATTTATACTGGATATTTTTCAATAGTCCTATGACTGTGAATGGAATCGGAGTTCTTATATGCAAGATCAGCTAAACAATTTAAACAACCAATACATAAAATTAAATATCGGTAGGTTACGTGTATCAATGCATGTCATAACTAATAATACAAGTTTTGTTCACACTTCATGTTTAAATTGTTTTCGCTGTGTATTTATCTTATTATAAGTATGCAAGCGCATCCACAACCGTGTGGAGAAAACTGTCTTTGCATCAATATATTATGAGACCAGTCATTACCAGTGCCCAGCCAATGCTTCAGAGCTCTCAACAATTTGTTGTCTTGTAATTACACCGTGACTAATTTCTGCATATTTTATGAGATTAAACAAATAGCACAAAGAGACACGAAGGCAGTATTCAGGAATTACAGGGCCCCACGTCGTTGGCTGTCGAGCAAGCATTTCCCTGCAGATTGTCCAACCTTTAACCTTTCCAACCGGTCAGGAAATCCAACGTTGTCAATGTTTTTATCAACATATCATAGGTGGTTGTAAACATGATCTGACTGATGTGAAGACTTAGCCAGAATGTCCCATGGGATTCCCGTAAATACCGCACTGACGAGATTGTACATAGCCTATGCATATGTAATTGTATTGCTTTGGCTGTCATTGACAATCATTGGCTCGTATTGGTTATTATTTGATCTTCCTGAATTGTTGATAAGGAGGAGTCTTGTTCAGAACGTCACTGTATTGGTCCGAAATTGGTAATAAATAATTACTAATGCTTTGGCTGCAGAATACGAACTCTTGGCAGGTAATTAATTACTACTGTAGAATGCAGAGTGTGATATAAAATGGTATTATCTAACTATTTAGAATGGTTGTGTGGCAGTGGTTTCGTTGACATTACATTACGTTCCTTTGTAAATTCGTGAAATGCATGTCAAATCCATCGATACAACAGGAAATGTTGTAACAAACGCGAGCAGAAAGCAGGAATAATATTAAGAAACGACCACCAACGTTCAGGATTCCTTTCAGAATTGCAACTGCTTTCTAAAGACTATACGATCTTTTAACCAATGAAGCACCCGCGTGCCAAACGTTACACGTAAAGTAGTAAAATGTGACATTGACATCACCCTGGCATCATCCAACTGTTGTCATTAACACTGAAGACAATAGACACTCAACACTGCTAGAACTGAATCAACATTTCTTATCTCTTTGATTACTGTTATACAAGCAACCATACACAGTTGACATGCTTAGAGTCATGCGGATAGGTACAATGTAGTCAACAGACACGTCAAGTTATCTCCTATGGTTTGACACAGAGGTCTCCCTGCGGTCACGTGACGGTGCTATACAGGAAGATGGCCACCTGTATACTGCTGGAGTACTATCTTAGAACAAGGCTTCCTGTGGCGCGGTGTGACGCCTTCACGTAATGCTGGTGTCATCCAAGAATGGTCGGGAGGAGTCGATGTTGCAACTACCACTCCCTATCGTCTGCCTGGGCACCATGTTCGGACATGTTCCCTTAAAAGTAACCGTAATAAGCCTGTGATTAGCCCCATGGACAGTGCTGTGAAGACCACTTACCCGGCTTGGGAAATGTTCTGAGAATTAGCGTGGTGTGAAGGAACAATACGCCAATCAGTACCCGTCTGGAAGTGTCACTTGTATTCGAGGTACTGCTAGCATGATGATGCGACATCGTGTGAAGACATAGCAACACTTTCCCCTTCACACACATCTACACGTACATCTTATCAGTTATGTATCAAACACTTCATGTACGTTCATTGTTGTCGCTACAACTAAAGTCATTGAAAGTATTCAACAGACGTTTGTAAGACACCCAGAATAAATTCGTTTCACTTTGTTTGTTCACTTTGTCTTGGGATTCGAGGAAAAGTGTGTTGTTCTTGTGGAGAAAAAAATCGTACTCTTGAATACGGCTTCATGGCTTCATGTGTATGATGTACTAGTATAATATAATTTTATTTATCGAATGAAAACTGACGTTTAAAAATCGCTTGACATGATATGGAGCATCAATGCCATTAATCCATAGACAGCGTACTGAATTCTGTATGTCTTCAGATATCTATTCGTTTGGTTTAGAATTATAGCAGAGGCGTAGGAAAGTACATGTACGTGTTGATGTTACTAGTATTTAAATACCTGTTCAATAATATAATGTATTAAGCTATGTTTTGCAGACAATTATTGTAAAATACAACTATTTATTTGGAGGAAACGAATATATGATGATCAATAAACCCAGCTTTGACTTTGTTTCTAATCTTTATATCTAGATTTTCCTGGAAATAAATATCACTATTTCTTTGTGGTGCACTGTTGTTGATTTCTCAGACAAGCATAACGTTTATACTACGCCAATTCCATAGCCATGTTCCTAAACAAATACCAGTAGATTATAGTATAGTGCATTGTACAGTACATTTCATGTTCTGAAACATGTTCTGAAGAAGCATTTAGTACTTATTTTGACAGCATTCGTAGTACTCTGCACGAGTCTGCAGATAGTATATAAATCTATCATTTGTTAATGAAGAATGACCAGAAGTACTGTTTTTTGGTTTCAATTCAATGATGACCCATTACTGTTCATACACATATTACACAAATGAACTTCAATCTCAAACAAGTGGATATGGATTACTAATACAAACTGATGAACTATTCAGCGGCATTGGATAGAGTGAACCAAGGTGTGATGTCTAGAAAGTACACGGACATCAACTCCACTGTATGATAGCTGCACCTGGCTTCAGTTTGGCATCATTGGCGTGGTGGATGATTCTTACAAGAATTGATTAGTGTCTTCAGTGGACAGCGACAGTGTGGACACAGCTACTGAAGTACGAACCACAAGAACATGGGAGTAAACATTGGCCAACACCGCCACCGATACCATCTGCCGACCTCCATCTGAATGTCCAGAACACCACAGAATCAGTAGCCGCACAACATGATTCCTTGTTAGTACGCAGCAAAGAATAAAGCGCACAGGTTTTTGAGAAGGTTTGCGTCAAACATTATCGCAGGGGGATGACAACCAGTTTGAAATAAAATACACATAAATTAAAATCTGAAGTGAAGGCATGCTGTGCTGGTGTGCAAAGAAAGAGTAAATGAGAATGAATTCTTGTGTGTGGATGTTGATGAGGAACAAGGTGAAGATCTTGTCCTGAACAGCATGGTATATAAAGGGCACCGCCGAGTCTAAACACGTTTACAGTCTGAATGGAGTGGACAGCTTGTACGTGGCCGTAAAATGAAGTGGACAGGTCAGTCTAAGCAGGTACAGCATCGAGTGGCTAAAACATTCCGGCCAGTGTGGTCATTTGGGCAGAGTGGGCACGGGTGTATAGCACGGTGGGGGAGAGGCGGGGGTAGGTCGGGTCTCCCAAGCTCGATGTTTGGATTTGTATTGTCAGCACTCTTGTCTGGTATTGTCTGTTAGGTAGTCGTCGTGGTGTGCGACACAGCGGATAATTCCAGGTCGGAGATGTGCGGGCATGTCGTGATGGCTCTCCACCGGTGTGGCTTTATCTGGAGATTGACAGGCGGGGTACACATGCTGGGGGTAAGGGAGCTTCTATGTGGGTGGGAGGGAGGGGGAGGGCAAGTTATGACAAGTCACGGAATATCTCCCGCCCACAAGACTAACGTCACAGCGTGTGAGTCTGGGGTCTTGACCACCTACCCAAAACCACCAAAACTCGGGGGGAAATCAAACTGCTAAGTAATGCTTACGCTCTCGAAAGAAATTATTTATTATATTAATTTGGGTTTTACGAGTATATAGTAGTATCTAATTTTAAAAGATCGTAACTACAATCGCGTGTATATGACTATGTATAACGGCGAGGTGTATTTATTACCCGAATAATATTATTTTATTTACTTTTAGTTCCCGATCTCTAAAGCTTAATTTAGATTCGCACATATAGTAACCTAGACTAGCTTTAGTGTAGAAATAGTATAGGATACTATACATACTTGTTTATTCTAAGTTTGCAATTTATACGCAAATATACACCCATTTCAAATGGACGCATTTACCGCAAAAATTAATGTACTCATAGTTTGCAACAATTCTTTTTAACAAATAATTAACTTACATATCAAATTGACAACAGACTCAAGTATTAATGGCAACACTCGGTCACATGTAATTAACACCACGATCAGTTCCACTGCTTATATTAGTTTAATGTGCGTTCTACGTGTATATTGATCTGCTCAATATCCAGAAATCCAGAAATCCGATAAACTTCGGTACAATTTCATACTGTAAGACTCCGGATTAAGCAATTCCACTCCGGGTATTAGTTCGTCCACTCATCCTGGTGTGTTGGGAAGTTACCGTGCATGACAGGAAATAGAAAAGCGCTTTCTCCGATCTTTATCTGTTGACAATAATTTGTTTTGCTGTTTGAGACAGAAAAAAATCATTTATATGCGAACATGTAAACCCGTTATCTTCCCGTGAGTATGTGAACATAATTGCAAGTTCCATTTGGGATTTTCGCACATGCAAAATTGATATATTCGTTTCATTTTGACAACACAATCAGTGTGTAAATGACAATATTTATAACTGTATATACTGCTTAAAATGTATGGAAATATCACGAAGGAGTGGTGGGCAAGAGAAGATCTAATCTAAAATGGAGAGTTTATGAAAAAAGACATGGAAGGGCAGGACAACGTCCAGGAAATGTGATTTGCGGCGCCATTGTCCTGGGAATTCTGGAGAAATCAAGACTAAACCAAATGATGTGGCAATGGTGTGAATTGAAAAGCGGCAAATCACATGTCGACGCACAAATACTCTTTATGATTGATGGTTTTCATATTCTTTTTGCCATCGAAATATTTGCTGTGTCAGACAATTTAGTCGTATTAGCAAGAACTGAACGGCATCATGTAATAGCTTCGACCTCACGGTTTGCCCTTCTGCCTCGGCTTGCAATCACGGAAATGAAATATGCATGAAGACTAAACTGAATTGAGACTGAAACAGGCAAACGCTTGATTCTCGCGGGTGTTTCTGCTGCCAACAATGGCTGCATTTGTTTCTCATCTCGCATCAATTTGCCTCATCAGCGTGCTCATTTTCTATAATCTGAGAGTCATGCCACGCCGTCAATTGTATTGCCATAAACACGCCAGACTCTGTCATCAAACACGCCCAAGCTGACCGCGTGAACGCGAGTCCGGTCATCACAGACAGACCCTGGACAAACTACGTTAGTGGACAAGAGGAGTTTCTGGAAGAAGGAGTAATTTACAATTGTTACCATTACTGACAATTGATCTCGTGTGCAAATGTCCAGCAACTTCAAGTGGCACTTCGTCAAAGCTCGTCTGACAGAGAGCAAGCTTACTAGCATTAAGCGCTATTTCACTGACAAAATGGTCAACTTTGGGTAAATCGTATCATTGCTAAAGGTTCTCTCCAAAATAGTATGATTGGGCGGTCAATTGAAGAAATTATTTCATTCAGGGCATTAATTCTCTTTGAGAGTTCAGAATGTCCATTTGGAAGCCGTAATGGCGTCATAGAAGAGGTTTAAACAAGCTGAACTGTCGAGTAATTGCTTCCGATCGCGGCACTGAGAGGGCAGAGTCGGGCCCAACGGCCTATAATTGTAAGCTCAATCCTTTCGCTGACGCTAATGACTTTATTTACGACAAAAATATTTGTCACGAAAGGGGAATTTCCAGCGAGTACAAATAGCCGTTTTATAACCAAATTTCGTCGCCTTCGGTCCTAACGGTCGAGATGAACGTGCACGGTAATCAACAACTTTCCTCATGATGGGGGTATGATGGGAGAGAGGCGCGACCAAACGCAGGCTTTTTAACGAGCTTTGAGAGATTGTGGCGACCATCATGTGGCTAAATTACTATTCGTATCCTCAATCGATGGCGGATAATGTGTGGGGTGTTGCATGGCTAACGACAGCTTGGAAAACACGATGTTCAAATTACATAGCTCCAAAAATCTGCTAAAGGCAAAGCTGCTGATAACGGGTGTGACCGTTGGTCTCCCGTTAGCACCGGTAGTCTCTGAAGGATATGGGCTTGACGGCCATGTTGTCTGTTAAGCCAGGCAGAAAACGAGGCTGCAGAGGTCAGGTGACCGGAAGTACGAAAGCATCTGCCCTTTTGCTGACTGAGCATGTGAGACTGCCAATCATGTGATCGTTAATGAAGGAGCGGCGTACAAGGGTATAATGACAGAATTTGATACAAATTGGCCCCAATGAGTACTCGCAAATGCTTACTGAGACAAATATTCTGGCTGGGCAAACAAAGAAGTCTATCCATGTCAATAAAAGCATCAGCCTACAAATTAGCATCCGGGTTTGCAGCCACTCGAAGCAATATGGCGGCAAAGTGATCAAAAGTACTACCAATAACGTTAAGCTGTGATTAGAGACGGCGAAGTCCATAATTTGGTTTAGGTGATTATTAGAACCGTCGCGTTTACCAAAGCAAGAGCACTGTTTACTGACCTTGGAGGAATAACCATTGTGTGCTCTTGTTTAATTTCAAGTAGTTTTGTACAGTAGAAGCATCCACTACGTCGTGTTCACATGAATATTCATTAAACTGATAATTTAGTAAAAACTAAGTTAATTTTGAAACCGTCCATATAACGTACACGCAGCTGTTTTGGCCAAACACATGTATATTTTTGGAAGTAAAACCCACACTTCTAAGTATTCAGGTGTTCGTCTCAGAGATCTGATTACTTGCAATTATGTAATGGCGTAGAGGCAGTCTAATAACCTACTCGCCCTGTGTGTAAAGTTAAATGTAATTGTCTCAAAACAGGAGAGTTCACACCACATATGTTTTCTCAAAACTTACATACTTTGGAGAGAAAGTAGTTCTCGTACTTGGAAAAGTAGTTCTATCGGTTTAACCGAGAAATGTCAATGGATGAGTGAATTATTTACCGTCAGAGTGCAATAACTGCATTATATGTCTGGGTGTGGTGTTAATGTTGCCAGTACAGTACTAGAAACATGTACTATTAAACCACAGTTAAATCTCCTCATCCAATGAGCTTTCTCTGAGGTGGTCACGTGGCGTATATTTATACACCATTATAGGTCCTCCCTTCAAAGCCACTTGGAGCACGTGCACTCCCGGAGGCGTGGTAATTTCAATGCACTTTACAAGATAGACATCAAAATACATTTGCTCGAAAAAGGCTTATGATAATGTTTATTTAAGTAAATAGTCACTGCATTGGTCTCGTTTCTTTGTAATGTTTGTAATTGTAGTAAGCTGACACCTTAGATACCTTTAAAAATATGTTTTAGTTTGTTTTTAATTTTAATTTTATTTCCACTAACACGCATTATATATCAAATCCATACAGTACTTAGTGTTTTCCGCATGCTCAATATAACTAGCATCACTAGCTCGCAGACGGACAGGTGTGTGTGTGTGTGTGTGTGTGTGTGTATGTATGTGTGTGTGTGTGTGTGTGTGTGTGTGTGTGTGTGTGTGTGTGTGTGTGTGTGTGTGT
>JAUTBV010129159.1:0-12326 GCA_032361325.1 Lepetodrilus fucensis | reverse complement strand
CATGCGTAATTAGTCTCAGATCGAAATTTGTGTGTCCATTATATAGGTCAATCAACCGTGATATTATGCCTTTAAGATCACTGATGTGGACAATTCTGATGCTATAGTGTCAAGATCACTGCAATGTGGACAATATTCTATATGTTGTAGATTTCAATGTCAAGCCCACTGATGTGGAATATGTATTGAGACCTTGCATGTGACGTAACTCTATACATTACATAGCATATTGGGTGGCAAAACAATGGGATTTTCCACCGTTGCTCACGTCAACAGATTGTTTTCTGCCACTCAAATGATTGTTCTGTGCAAGGCCTCAATTGAGGTTGACAAGCTGTGATAGTGAAATAGTCTTGAAAGTGGTGCTAATAGAACCCAAACACCCAGTCCGTTATAATTGTATTGCTTCATGATCTGTCGAAGTATTAATGAAATGATAAAAACTGAAAATTGCACATTTAATTCCAAGTTTATTTACATATATATGCACTTTATTACATTGGTGTGTATATACATGGGCAGACTATAAAATCTCTCCTCATTTCAGCCACCTCCAAGTTTTACACAAATTGGAGGTGACCACCGACAGTATGCAGGCTGGCGGACGTTACAGCATGTACAGCAATACAACATCCACGACGACGATGACAATGGGACAACACAGACTGGACGACATGGCATGGAGAGGAAGCAGACAACACAGCCTGGAGCAGTCACACATGTGTACTTGTCCCCATGATTTGGCTTACAGTCTGCTAATAGTGGATAGACTTAACTCTTACTTAACAGTTCATTTTGTAATTAGTATATTAAACAATTCTTATCAAATCCTACAATGAATCCAGTACAATGTCACCAACCATGACATTTGTGAATGCATGCACTAGTATTTCAGAATGTAATATTTGATTACTTTATGTAGTAATTTAATATCTTTGTGCAATAATAATTCAAGACTGTACAGTACATTTTACAAGCTGCTAGCAGCCGAGGAAAGTGCAGATGAAAGATGATCCATGGTTGATAAAGTGCTAAAGAATTTATTGACACTAATATCAAGAATGCCCCTTCTCCACTCTTTTTCTTTTCTATAAACATCTAACCAATTTACTAATATTGATAGAAAATTAATTTGATAATAGCTAAAACAATGATCACCAAGCCTCTAATTTGTGCACTCTTAGAGATATGAAATCATATGCACTGAAGCCCATATGCACTCTTAACAGCGATGAAAGGACATATGCACTCTTAGAGATATGAAAGAAACCCTGGCCACCTAATTATTCATGTGTAACAGGGACATAAAGTAACCCTATCCTACGTCTGATGCAACAGTGAGTACCCATGCAACATACTAAAGCTATTTGAAGCCAATGTAATACTCCGAGACACGTTTCTGTCAGGTAAAAACTTTCTGGAATGGAAGAGCTGAGACTATTTTTTTGGACGAGATCACTTTAGTTTAGTGTAATGGATCCTGGCAACTGCAAGGTGTCGGCAGACTTCTGCTCACCACACCTACTACTATATTTGAGCTATAGTTCAGCATGAAATGCATTGACACCACTACTTCATAGATCATATCAGTAAATACTTGATGGAATAACAAATATGAAAAATGTTAATCTCTTATTTTGTACACACTAACCATTTCCCCCCCTTACCATCAATATAAAACCTGTTTAAAATTACTAAATATTCTGATTACTGTATGTATTATTTTATGCAGGTGGGAGACACCCGAAAGATGGAACAGCCACAAAAGCTCAATAGCGGGTGCAAGTGCGTCATTTTAAACTAGGAATTCTGATGATAGTCTAACAGAAGTCTAGGCCTTAGATTGACTAAAAATCCAGAGAAATTCTTAATACGACGTTACAAAGGATTGTATCATTAGATTGACTAAAAATCCAGAGAAATTCTTAATACGACGTTACAAAGGATTGTATCCTTAGATTTCCGTTTGATTCAGAGATGAATTATGTTGTTCCACATGGTTCACGGGTAATAAATCGTGAAGCAATGACGTTGAACGTAAGGTATGTAAAAAAGACAATAATCATGCACATTTCACCTACACGCTTATCACCAAAATCAGTAAACTGGGTACGTCTATAAATAGAATTAGCTCCATTTGCAGTGCCTATGTGCACTGTGTGTATAGAACGCCATTAGCATAGTCGTTTTGCCTGTTCCATTTTTCGGACATTCCTACATGTAATAAAAGTTATCAAACAGAACAGTTTTGGCATTCTGATAGTAGACTGTAAGTCAAGACGTGTAATGAGGGAACCACTGGGTTATCAATTGTGAACACTAACACACACACACAAACTTATAGTGAATAGTTAAAAGGATGAGTGAAAGCTTCATTTGCAAGTTGCATGGGCCCAAAATAGTTGTCGTACATATTTGGAAAGTTTACATGGTAATAGATGCTTTGGTAAAATGTTTTGATTACTGTACATGCATTTCAACAAAACATGTTGAAATTATTTTAATATAACAGCCCCCATGCAATGCTTAAATTAATTTACAATTGTGTACCAATGAGTGAGTGAATATAGAGTTCAACGTCGCTGCGGGAATCTTTCACCCATTTGCGACGAGTGTACCAATGACTGATGTGATCGTGACCATGAGATGGTTGTGTACCGGTATATAAAATGACGATGTTTGCAGTGAAACCATGGAGACAAGTACACCGACAGGCATTAACACAAATGGTAAATGTTATGAAATATTACAGCAATAGATAACTTGAGGATTAAAAATTACCACACAAATATATTCCATTCTACCAGTATTCCTTTCATACAGTTTTCATCAATGTTAGATTTACCAATAAATATAATAAAATGTCCTCGATGAATTATGATTACTAGTACCATGTCATCATGACATAGGCAAATGTAGGTCATTCTAGACAGACTGTGGTAACCATGGAGACTACTACCACAACCTTCACAACATAATATTGTAATTGTACTGAATCAATATTTTGACTGGAAACTTTTGAGCATGGACGGTCCATTAGGGAAATTAAAATACTTAGGCTTTCACTGGGTTGTATTCTGAGCTCTGACACATGGGCTAGACTGAGATAGTTGATTATTACCACTTTGTGAGAGGACTCAGCATTACTTACTTCTGGTGTATATGATTGATCTTAATGCAGCATTTACATATAATAACAATGCCAATATTTACTGTACTTTGAACTCTGGAAAATAATTACGTGCATATCCATTTTTTACATACTAGTATACAAAGAATACTACATTAGCCACTTCAAAAGTATCCTGAATATGAAAGCAACACAATGCCAGGTCTAGGATGTGCTTTATCGAACTAATTAATGATCCTTTGATTGATCTGGGAATCTTATACACAGGAAATGCTGTAGACCACAAAGAAAAAAACATACCAGAATTGTTTTATTATGTAGCATGAGAAATGTCTTTTATGAAAATATTTTCTTACCCTACAAGTCACAACATACCAGAAGAGAGTCGAGATTGAGCGTGACAAACAATGCCAAAGTTGGGCGATTCTCAACGATTCCAGTGATAACTGGGGAGCAATTAGCATTTGCAAGTCTAAATCCTTGTATATTTTCTTTAAATATACGAACTTAACTTTGATTACTAGTGTTGTGTAGACCAAACAATCACAATATGAATAAGGAAGGAATGGACCATCAGACACAGCTGTAGTCATAATTGAGTTGTCGTGAGGTTAGCCTTCAAACTTCAATAAAAATCCTAGCCAATGAAATGGATCTAACAAGTCACAAATAAAATGAAGTAAGTGTGATGTTCTACTCTACCTGCCCACCTCCCCCTCCACACACAGTAAATCCAAAATATTTCAGAATTACGGAAATAAAACATGTAACAGAGATATCATACGTTGGATAAAAATCAAGTTGTTCACTGAAAACTTTAAAGATCTAATCCACAGATGGATTTCATCAAGAATGTCATTAAAATTACTAACAGGACACAAAATAATCCATGCCATACAATCAAGATAAAATTTAACACCTTCATGATTTACATGTTAAGAATTCGCAAAACAAAAGTAAACTTATAATAATTCAAGAATAGTAGACATAATCCTCTAAAACAATTTGTTTTCGAATTTAAAATGTTTGAAAATTTGCATTACATTATTATATATTACCTGTTAATAGCAATCGTTCGGATTTCTTAGAAACATGATGAAATCTGAACTAGTGCCACAATAAAAAACAAACATTATCCTGGGGGGTGACGTTCAGTCTGATTGGGGGGGGACAGGTGTGCCAGCCTCCACACATACTGGACAAATTTACATCAGCTATTGAAGCAGTCAGTCAAAAAACCAACAGCCGCCCCAGCGAGCTCTGTCTGGGACATGGAACTGTACATAGCGAGGACTGCGAGGTGACGATGAGGAATACAGAGTGACACGTACACTGACTGATTATATACAATATGCAATATCTCATTCACACAAGTCTGGCAATTGCCGATGATATGGCTGTAACAATAAATTAACCTGTAATGTACACACACCACACAGAAACACACTCGGTGGCTACATATTACCATGGTTACAAGATCAATGTATGGAGGAACCCATCTATATGGATGGGTAAATTTAATATTATTCTTAATTCACGAACACATTACTAGTTAGCTTTCGGTATGGCATTCCCCCAACATTGTTAATACTTCATTACCAGATTCAGCTTGGCAAGTCAATCGCATGTATACTTGGTCTGTAGAACTCTATGTAAGATAGGTAGAATGTATTCTAGTATTACTAGCAATAATAGCATGTCTTAAATATCATTGTCACCAGAATAGGAGGTGGGTGAATAGAAATGATTTCCAAAATAGCAATATGTAGACACCACATTATTTAGTAAGTTGTACCGCCTTGTCAACCAGATAGCTCACTGATGTACAGATTTGCCGACAGTTGCTGTGTTAACATGGTTACTACTGAATGTGTTTCTGTGATAAATATAGAACCTGCCACAATCCTATGATGATACAAATAGGGTCGAGGTAGTCTCACTGGCGATAGTTAATGTAGTAAAACCTGATACAACACAACATGTCCATGTTGGCTATATTTGTGATAATCAATTAATGAAGTATACAATAACAACATCATATCATCCAAGTAACGAAGTATTTGGACAGCAATTGCCAATAGAACAGCAATATGATGTCTACCAATGGCATGGCTGGAACATAGAATTAACTAGAATGGTTTCAATGACCCCTCCCCTCCCCCTCCCACTTCCTCCCAGTAACATCAAGCAGGGCACTTGTACGAAGCCTACTCAGAGGTACCGTAGCATACTTGTCATTTTCAAGAATTACAATATGATATACACATTACATTAAATCATAAAATGTCCTAGAGTCTAACTTCTATGTTATACATTTTCTTGTTGCTTAGAGCACTGGTCAAAACTTTATATAAAAGATAAGTTGGATTATACGACGTATATATCATAGCAGTATGACTTGGGGCATGCTCCTTTCTAATGGTCTGTCACATGCCTAGTACATGTGCTGTTCTTTAGAATGGAGTGAGTACATGTTGGATTGTGTGCTGTGCGGGTTTAAGCCACCTATTTCGCTGGGACATGACCCGGACACCGAGAACACTGTGCGGTGTTGCTCCTTTGTAACCGCCCATGTCTCAGACATAAAGTACGGACAGAACATCTAGAAAGGAGCACGGCCTTGAATAGTGGTGGAAAACTGCCATGTTTTTATGTAGAAATCTGGCTACATATTGCTACAGCACCTGTGAGATGTTCTGGTAGAGTGTAGTCATCGGCTCAAGTCCACACAAGCAAGACAGCCTACATGTTATAACACTACACCAATGACATCATTATCCATGCTAACACTAATTTGAAACATAGAATAGCCAATTGCTAAAAATCTACAACATATAGAAAGTAAACATTTAAACCATAATAACATTTCATAACAACTTAAAAAGTTCTGGAAAGCATGGTTCCTGGACTTACAACAAACACAGTGGCCTGTGCTAAGTTCTGGCAATAGTTAATACCACATGATTCCTGCCAACATGGTGACAATACCTTATAATCCATGCTAAAGCCACTGTTCTGTCAACATTCTATAAAACATCAGGAACAGATTTATTTTTCTTCAGATTATTTGTATTTGACCTGGAGCTAGTAACTTAGATACCCTAATATATCTACACATATGCTATTTGGAAGTGGATTGACCTTTGACCGCTGATCTACACCCCCCCAAAACTGGATCAGATCACGAAGTACCATGTGGGACTATGATACCCCAATATGAGATTCACAGACCAAATAATTAGTGAGATATCTTGCACACAAATAAGCATGACACTAATGCAGACACTAACAGGACACTCAATGAATTCCAAGATGTCTGCCCATATAGAGGAGACAGAATTATATACATCTTCAAAATCTTGAACTGACAATTAGTTTCAGCTTGACACATGCTATCATGGCAATACCACAGGTAGTTTATGTGACCAGGATGTCATGTCAATTTGACAAAAAAAATCTCCCAACTTCCACACGAAATGCTTCTCTCTCGGTTGGCCGACTTGGTGAGATAATTTGCCTTTCCTATAGTAAGCTGCCTTGAACACCATCTTCACATACACACAGCACTCATTCACTGTAAGTTGGTCCACAACGGAGACACAGGCTACCAACTCATCCCACCAGCACAATTAACTCTCCCACTGGGAGCGTTGTCACCAAGTGTCGCGCAGCAAGACACTATTATCAAGACTAGGGTGACTGGGTAGGCAGGTAGTGTTTGACTTCATGTGTAGGTCCCTCTAGCACACTGTACAACACACGAGTATCATGTCCAACACAGAACTAAAGCACTGGCACCTCTGCTAGCACGGCGTTGTCCGAGGGACCCTCATGTGTATGTGACCGTTGGCTAGCCCGTTGACCTGGGTGTAACTACTGTTGCTGCTCTTACTACTGCCTTTGCTCCCATCGCTGTAGCCCACCCCGCTATTTGGACTTGAGCACGTACTGTTCCGATGGCCATTTGGCATTTCCTCTAACAACACACACTCACACGGACTGGTGTTTAAAGGGTCTCTAGGGGGACGCCGCGACGGCGACCGCTGCATCTCCACACTGTTTAGATTTGGCGACTGAACCACGGACATGAACGGTATGCGTGATTCGTCAGTGACGTCCATATCTTCATCACTTTGTTCCTCGTATTCAATGTCCTTCAACTCCCCGTCTATATCCCCGTCCCCCACATCCTCCTCAACCTCCTCCCCCCGGTCCACCGGCTTGTACTCCACGTCCGGCTTGTTCTCGTCACTGAAGAAGTACGACAAGTTTTTGAACGTGGGGTCCAGGTCAGGCACCAGCATCTCAATAATCTCCTTGAATGTCGGCCGCTTCTTGTAGCGATATCGCCAGCACTGGAGCATCAGGTCATATCTGAAATGTATGCGAGAAAGGTGTTTAACACAAAATAGAGCATGGTATAAGTGCGGAACTACTGTACTTCAGATACTGTAGTATTGTACATTTAACCAAGGTAATCTGAACCAAACCCAATTTTTTAAATTCTATTCAAACATTGATATACATTATTTCTTATAAGATATGATATTTCCATGAACGTAGTTATGGACTTCCAATCTCATGTTGTGTTCATTGCATATGGATATGTATTAAAGCTATTATTCATGAATGATGGAACATTGTTGTTTTATTCTAATATAAGACAACTTACATTTTATCTGGGCAGCCGTCTGGACGTTCCATCGTTCGACCGTCAATTACATACTTTAATACCTCCTCATTGGACAGACCCTGATACGGCTGAGCGGCTAGAGTGGCCATCTCCCACAACACAACGCCATACGACCTGCAGTACAAGTAGAGCTCATGACAGGCTGTACAGACATACACAACCACAAGCAGTATCAACTATTATTAACATAGTACATGTTTTTGTATATTAAGCCATAGTTATTCGATTCATTGCTTTACGGACACGCCAATCCAATATCTTTTTTTACAAATTGGAAAACAAATATACTTATTTTTATGATATTCTGCCGACAGAGTACTAAGTGTTTAGAAAAGTATAACAACATGGCATAGAACGAAAAGGATTGTGGTCAAGAATTGTGATCCAAGTTTCTTACCAGACATCAGACATGGTCGTAAAGATGCCGTCTTTGAGCGACTCGGGTGCCATCCACCGTACAGGAAGCAGTCCTTTGCCTCCTTTCCTGTAGTAATCTGTCTCGTATATGTCTCTGGCCATACCAAAGTCTGCAACATTCAAAGTGTTCGGTATAGGCATGCAGGACTGAAAGCTATCATTGACAGGATACGACAACAACAACAACAAAAAAAGGGGGGGGGGCTTGTTTCAGGAAGCAAACTGCTTATTTGAAACAATGCACAAGAAGTATGATGGACATTTTAACATTAGTGACTACAATGTCAGCAGGGAAACTATGTCAGTACCAAGTCAGTAGAGTTTTAAAAACATAACATCCTCTACACAAGGAAACACTGTATGTTTATGTCTTGTGGAGGGTCTTATTTGTATGTTGTATAATCATGAGAATAGATGTTGTTTAAATCACAAGAAAACACTAGGTGAGTCGTACCTCCTATTTTAACAGTGCCAACATCAGCAACCATACAATTCCTGGCTGCTAGATCACGGTGTACAAACTTCTTATCAGCAAGGTAAGCCATGCCGTCCGCGATCTCGCCGGACATCTGTAGAATCTGCTTGAGGGTGGGTGGGCTTTGGCCATGATTTTCCTGAGGCGATAAATATTGACATTATGATTACATTCTGTCAGACTGGAGAACAAATGTGTGCATCTTCAATAGTCAAAATACAAAACGGTTCTCCACTTAAGAAAACTGTGATAGCTGGCTGAAGAGCAATGAATCAATCTGTCAGAGGGACACAGTATTCTAATAATGGCAATAAGCTAGTGTAAATCATGAAATGCGAACTGAAGGAATGCAAACTCACCTCTTCATCAGGTCGATGTAGTCTCAGAAACTTCCTCAAGTCACCTTGTAACATGAGCTCCATGATGACCAAAGCCGGTTGACCCTTGGAGACGACCCCCAGCAACTTGACCACATGGTGACAGGAGAACGACCTGTAGACAGCCAGAGTCAGGTTAGATGAGGTTGCAAACATGGAAAAACTTCCAGTAATTTATCTGGTTAGACCAGCTTTAACATAAGTCACTTTATGATGCATTAAAGTCAGGTATTCAAGGATAATAACTAACTTTAAAACATACTCGGCTGAATAATGATACAAATAACAAATGTTTACAAAAGACATGAATTCCTACTCTCCCTTAGGATACCTTTAGTATTGGGGGAAATTGCCAGGGCGAGTGGACGAGTGTTAATTGCGAACCCTGGGTATTACAACACTGGACACATCCATGTGTGCTTTTTTTTTCATAAAAAAAAAGGTCCTTTCTGAATACACTAGTGAATGGCAACGGGGTCTACACAGCGCTGGCTCACTGTTGGGAATGCAGGAGCAGGCAATATAGAACTAGACAAATGAGATGCATCTAGCCAGAGGGTAAGAGGTACTGTACTTACTTCATTATAGAGGCCTCCTTGAGGAACATCATCCTATCATGCCAGCCAGCACTGTCATTGACAGTCTGTAACAACAACCAAATACCTCCTCATTAAATTAGCAACATACAAGTGAACAAACTCATCAATAATTACAATAATGTGGAGTAGGAACATGGTAATTGGAGCTGTAAGTGCATCATGTCTATTTCTAGAATATCATATAAAACAAGAACTTCCGGTTGAAGCCTTAGGTTGAATAAAACTCCAGAGAAAATCTTAATATGCCGTTACAAAGGATTGTACCCATATTTTCTTGCATGATTCAGAGATGAATTATGTTGTTCAGCATGTTTCACGGGTAATAAATAAGGTACGTAAAAAAGACAACAGCCATGCACATTTCACCTACACGCTTATCAGCTAACTGGGTATGTCTAAAAATAGAATTTGCTCCACTTACAGCTCCTATACATGGGTGCGTTCAATATGTAGTACTATGTAGTGCTACAGAAGCCGTTCAACCAGCACATGTAGTATTACTACGTTTTGTAGGAAAACCCAAAACATGAAGCGAACAGACTGGACGTATTGACGTATTATCGATTTCCTATTATTTTCCTACTAACCCGTTCAACGAACTACTACATGTAGAGAAAAGTATTGTAGCATAGTGTATTGCGTGTATTGTATGTTGAACGCACTTTAGGACATACGAAAGGGAGATCATCCTGGGTTTTGAATATCCAGGAGCATTAACTAGCTTTTAAAAGTTATGTTGCTCATATCATATTTTGTGGGTTTACGACAGGATGGAACCTACAACACTAGCAATGTGCAAGCATCAGCTGGTTCTGACGGACAGACGATGACAACATCACTGCAGCAGTACAGACAGCACATCCTATCACGATCACGTCTTTCAACATCTTACTAGTAACAAGAATAAACTAGCAAATACATACAGAAGTGTGGACCCACCTTAACAGCAACCTGAGACTCCATCTTACAGTTGTTGATCTCTTTGGCGATACCCTTGTACACCATTCCAAACGAACCCTGCCCCAGCTCCCCAATCAACTTGACAGTGTCTCGGTCCACTTCCCAGTCATCCGCCAAATAAACTGAAAATGTCAAAGTGAAAACTCAGCTGAGCTGCTCAATCATGCCTAAATTTTCAAGGATGAAAGTGTAACAATCATTCATCAAGCAGTTACTATTTTAACCCTCTTCATGCTGAAGGCAACTGGAGATGCTCTAAAGAGCAGTGGTTGTGCTTAATCCAGTAGCATGGATAGGGTTATTACACTATTTCCTCATGGTTTACTTCATAATGAGATAAGGATTAACATCAGAGGTCAGTATGGAGACTTGGAAATTGATCTTTAAGTAATATTCAAATCTGCACACACACGACAAGTTTAATAATAGTTTCAAGTTTGAAACAGAAAGTGGGAACTATGTCCAGATGAAGTAAGCTACCCACCATCTGCTGAAGGAATGTATCCCGGATTCATAGAGATGGTAGTGACATCTTGATCTTTGGCATATCTGTGAACAACGACATAAATGTAATACAATTTCAATTAAATTGCATATATAAGTATGTTTTGGCTAGATATATCTAACAATTAGTACCATTGATTATCAATTATACGAGACAAGCGAGTGAGTGATTATGGAGTTTAACATCACTGCGGGAATCTTTCACCCATTTGCGACAAATATGGGACAAGAATGATGGAATGCATTGTAGGTACTTACCTGCTCTTGGCAACAAACCATACAACGATTATGGTGATGATAATGACGAGAATAATACCGATAACCACAGCAGCAATCACCGCTTCTCCCATGTTCTTCGACGCTGTTGGAAAAGTATAATTGGAAAGATTACAAACAATTTCCTTATTAGAAATGTTTGGAAAGATTACATACCATTTCCTTATAAAAGCAACAACCAACAAGGACTATGATGCGCCACATTATTTACATGAAGAAGGTCAACATATGGCACTGAATTGTCAGATGTTCCAGTTTGTAATACATGCACTATTGTAGTTGTACTGGTCAGCACCGCCTGGTAGTCTCACCTGGGTCAGGGGGGACTACGAAGTGCTTGTAAACGGTGAAGGATCCATTCCCTGCCAGAGAGGTTGCTCTGATACGGAAGGAGTAGTTGCCTGCTTGAAGACGCCGGAATAGATAGCCTCCCAACTGACGATACTTCTTATGTGTAAAGCAAATACGTGTCGGTTCAACCTGTGATGTAGAAGAACATTTGATATTGATTTGCTAATACAAAAGTTCACTATAAAATATCAATCAAAATCAAAATATACATCTGCATATAAAGTTAAACAGAGGCTTGTTTATAACTTAATAACAGAATTTTTCGAACATATGGAATTAGCAAAGATTTCAAAATATTTTGCAGAAGCTATATGTGAAAGCAACAGTCAGGCATAATATCACAGTTGATTGACCTGTATAATGGACCAAAAAAATTTGATCTGAGACGAATTACGCTGATTTATCCACCCAAAAGTTGTTATTTACTAATGTACTTAGTCCCCAGTACTCAATAGTTATTAAAATAGTAATGTTTTATATGAATATAGGGAACGTTCTGCTATTTATCTTGTCTTTGATGCATCAACTGAACTATGAAGGAATT
>JAUTBV010129158.1:0-27647 GCA_032361325.1 Lepetodrilus fucensis | reverse complement strand
TTGAAGTTTACACAATGTATTCATTCCGAACATACGGTGACGTCATGCCTATTCCTGTGAAACGTAAACAAGCCAGATAACATGTGTTTTTTCTTTGGTTTCTACATTGCTGGGGAATTGAACTTTGTGATGTAGGTCGTGTTGTGGTATTTGAATAACTGAATCAGTAGTTATGCATAAATACGTTAACACTGTCGTCAATGGGATTTGAATTGGTGGTTTATAACCTGTAAAACTGTGAAGCTGGAAAACTCACAAAAGAACATAATTTCCAGTACTAGGCGAATCTGTGGTTGTAGTTGTAATTGTAGTAGCTGATGAAGGTGTTGTACTTCCACCTGGTGTTCCTGAAACACAGAATAACGGTAACACCGTGAATATTAAAGAATTAGAATACTGTCGATATGTTCATGACAGAGTACAACTGAACACTTGTAGATCAGTTGTCGCCCTTAGCTCATCAGTAACAGCTAGTGGTCACTGGGTTAGTACACCTAAGCACTATAGGTAATTATATGAAATAACAATAAACAAGAATGTATACATTTACATTTCTCCCAAATATGTGTTAAAAATGTGCACAATATTACCATTGTCTGTGGATCAGTGGGCCATCACTTTCCTTCTCAACTCCCTGGGGAGTATTCAACCAAAAGCTACCCATTTATGGCACTCAAATTTCCATCTCGTGCCACCAGGTACCCAATTACTGCTGGATGAATAATCTTGAAAGCTGGTATAAATACCAAAGTTTAAAAAAAGTGTAAAATACAAACTGACCAGACTTTGGAATAGTTGTTGGAGGAGTAGTAACAATACCCCTGTCTGCACACACAACATCATGGCTGCTTGATCCAGCCTGCACTTGAACTCGGCCCAACATGTGACAACTGAAATGACAGAAATGGCTTTAATGCAGACTGCCTTCTGACGTGATATTGATAGGATATGCTGTCTGTAGAGTGGTAATGCAGATATCATCCTTGGTTTGTCAGTACCAACCGGTGCTAGCAGGTTTACGGCAACAGTCAGCGCTGCAGATTTTTCGGGTTTCCTCCTGCCCATAACTGACAAGAAGTGAAAAAAGTAAAAGAATCTTGAAAGCGACTTCTAAAAAAATACATTACGCAGGCATAAGATTTGTGAACATGTTAGGTGTAAACACTTGAATGTCTCAGTATATGTCTACCAATGCAACAGCGTAAACTATTCACATGAAGACTATATTTATCTAGCTATTGCTCTGGATTAAATACTAGATATGAAGCAGTCTAAATGTCAGCTTCCAGAAAATAGCAGAAAACTAGGATGATAAACAAGTCCATTGATATTCAGTGTTGCACGTGGACTTATTAATAAAGTACTTCACATACACACTCCAATCTTGACAGTGTGTATTATTTCCAGATATGTTTTTGTAGGAACCATGTCGGCATTCTTGGCAGCCTGGACCTGAAATCACGAATATTTCTGCATTAAATTAAGAATATTTTAACATAAACCTACGAGCAATTCTCCATAAAATTAAGAATATTTCTCCATAAAATTAAGAAATAGAACCAATTGCAAAATAACTTCAGATTATTTGTATACATGTTCTTTTCACTCTTGAATACACATGGAAATATTAAAAGTGTAAGTCAAATTCAAACCTTGCTAACATCATCAGTGTTTGAAATTACCGCTGGAAACTTACTGGCCCAAATAATGATACAAATAACAAATGTTTACAAAAAACATGAATTTCTACTGGCCCTTACTTAGGATAGATATAGCATTGGGAGTGATGGCCGGATTAGCAGGTCAGCGGTAATTTCGAACACTGAACATCATAGCAAACATAAAGTCTTGATTAACCATATCATCAATTTTGGCAAAAAGCACAGGGTCACGATACAATAATAAGGCATACAATCATGGTTTGCTCACATACTTCATGGTCATATGTAATTTACCTGAGAGTATGTACATTTGATTTGTCTACAAAACGAGCTACATTTTCTGCAAATCTCACTGGCAGAGTTAGAAGTTTGCACTTGCCCAGCGGCCCGATCCATTTCTTTTAAAAGTGTTGTTAAAAAGTGTTGTTAAAAAATAAAATAAAATTGGCCATGAAATATGTCCAACAACAGTGATTGTCTTTAAAGTAGGTGAACAAAGTATTATCTTACCACGGAGGGGCTCTTTCCCTATTTCACATAGTTTATTTCTTAGTTGGCAGCTAAAGTTGTTTGGATGAGATGGTAATTCTGATTTCTCATATTGGAAATGTTCCCTGTCGCACTCGCACGTTTTAGAGTCAATGGCGACCCTAACTGCAACATGTATGAAACATAAACAGATTAAATTTTATCTAAACATATGTTATTCATCAGAAAATCATTGGATAGATCTACATAGATTAGCTGTAAAATAGATAGACACTCACTAATGCTATCCTTTCTGGAACAGGAATGAAAAATAGATTTTGATTAAGGGTGCCACGATTCGCCTATCACAGATATTTATGGTTGTTTTGGACTAGTTCTTAGCTATATCTGCAAAGTACATTCACTTGATATACATAAAATCATGTTTGTACTTCCAAAAAGCTTTCCACAGCTGTGTGGTTGACAAATCCCCACTGCAACCCCAAGATAGACAACTTGAATATGGTTATAGTGCTGAATGTTGCAGTAAACCTGCAAGCACCAACTAGTACTGACAGACAAAGATTGCCACAAATGCACAGAATAATCCTGCTGAACAATCATTGTTGGTCACATTATGCCAATCAACTCCCATTTGTTGTATTGATTTGATTTAAATTAGTGTTTTAGTGTAATTTAATTTCTACGTGTCTTCTTTTTTTTTATTGCTTAACTCGGACATGCATGAGATTCTCCATTTTATCCAGACATCAATTCTTGCCTTTGGGTGTCGGTGAGCTTCCATGTTGTCTCTGCTCACCTGGTCTGCATTTCACGAAAGGTGTGCATATTTACGCTGGTCATAAATCAGGACGTAAAGCATGTGTACATGTAACTCTGTGCTTTACGTCCTGATTTATGTCTGGCGTGAATATACACCCCTTTCGTGAAATGCAGGCCTGAACATCAATTCTAGCATTTGACACTCGGGTATGTGTGTAATGGTCTATTCCTTCTACCAGGGATGGCAACAGACAATTATGATTTCAGCAGAAAACAAGCCTAATGGTCTAACAAGCCTAAATCAGTGGATTTCCACGGATCTGCAGAACATTGCCATGCATGCTCTACTGACCAGGATCTCGACTCTCTTTCGGCGCGATGCAGCTAGGGAGAGAATAACACTGCTTCAGCTTGTAGGAGGAGGACCCGTACATTAAGGAAGTTTCCTCTGGGCATGGCTCGCACGTATCCTGGGTGTAGTTTGACACACACGTGACAACATGGGTGTCTGAAAGATGTACAAGAAACATGGTGATACATGTACAGTACACAGATATTCAATTCTTCATTCTGATACCTTACATGAACTTGGCATACAATCAGGCTCGTATTGGACCAGTGCATTCACTTGACATATACATAATCATGTTTGTACTTACAAAAACATTCTCACTGCAACCCCCCAATTAGCCTGTGTCACACCTTATTCTCACCCAAATACTCATATTCAAAATATCCCCCTAGATCAGTTAAGGAAGTCTAGATTACGGGAGAACAAAGAAGAGAATAAACAATTTCAGTGGCTCCTTTCATATAAATATAATACCAATCAATATAATGTATATTTAAACTAAAGGAGATTTTAATTAATTAAACAATTACTTTTTTTTTTAAATAAAGAAATTAATTATTAATATAAATCAGAGAGATGAAAAGAGAAAAAGGAAGTGGTTCCGGCGCATGCGCGAGATTACAGGAGAGTACAGGAACAAAGGGCAGATGGAAATAAAATTTACTATGGAATCAGGGGATTACCCTTGTCACAGCTCTTGCAACAAGATAATAATGCAATAAGAGATGGCTGGCTAAGTAAACGAAAAATAAAGTTATCCTCTGAGACTATTGATAGTCTCCCAATATAAAACTTTGCTTGAATCGCCAGTATAAATTCGAAATAAAATCCTAAATATGGTCATAATCTGTTTTTATCATTAATGATGCAATAAGTGGACATAACTTGGTGATAAGATAAGTTAATAAGATATAGTTTAAAGAGTAAGCACCTAGGGTAAGTTTGCCTTGTTTGCATAATATTTACACCAGGCCACAACATCTTGAACAAGCGTAAAGTACAATAAAAGAAACATTAGTGTATCCCATCCTACCGTCTTTTGGGCAGTATTCTGGGAAACAGCATAACGTGTCACCGCCCCTACTGTGCTCAATTGTCCCTGGTTCACATGTCCGACAAGTAACCTTTAACAAAATACATTTTGATTGATTGATTGAATTAATCTTTTACGTTGCGGCGGAAATATCTCACCCATAGGGGATGACCACAACGTTACTTTTATAAGTTTCTAGTAATTAAGACCTGCAAGAAACTAAAGTAAGCATGAAAAACCATGCCAAAACATTAAAATGTAGAACACAGAAAAGATGAAAATGATTAGACAATGTGAAATTAAAACTTTTCATATTTCCTTTAAAAAGTATAAAATAAAGGTGTCCAGGAACCTGGGTGAATAAATGTTTTAGATTAGGCGAAGAATAGAACCCGGCACGCTGAGGATAACAATATACTAGTAGGCCATATCCTCTTACCCGCATAAACTAACAACCGCTATTTATTAAATATATATTCAAATTATTTACACCAATAATGCATAACTGTAACATAACAGCCAAATTACTCCGCTATCATGGACGTACAGCGTACAGCTCTAAGTGAAAATGTTGATCTGTTCAAAAATTCACTTGGGACTGACATTACCTATATTAGTCTCTTGCGTTATCATTATATATTAGGTTATCCGGGAAATTATTCAACTCTTTGAATAAAATGGCCTCAAATGCCCATAGGTACGTAACTATCTCGTATACGAAAGTCTCTACTGTCGGTACACAAGCTGGCATCGTATTCAACTGACAGACATAGCTGATATTCATCTACGCTTTCCTCGTGAGATACCATCCCTACCGAATAATATCGACGAAGCACTTTCAATGGTGGGCTCTAGTCCATTTGTAGAAACCTACAACAGATTAAGTCAAGAGGAAGTACCTCGAGGGGCCCGTATTCAATCGAATCCAATAGATAATGGGAGATAACTGAAATTTAACTTCCGCTTTTACGTGGAGGATTCACTTACGGTTGTATTGGTGGTCAGCTGTACCCTAATTTTGCTAATGCTGGTCAATTCTTAGCTAGTGTATCGAATTTATAAGTCTGTTCTTCACTCCCGAGAGAAATGAAGAGTGATTGGTCAAACAGATTTGCAAGATCTTTTGACCCACGGGATCACCGAAAATAGAAAATGTATGTCGACGTTACCTAGGTTACCAGATCTAGATTTCTATCAACTGTTCACACATTCTACCTATTACGCAATACATGTTTTAATGAGCATGCCATACTAGGCATTATTTAAAACATTAACATATTTTATATTGCTAATAACATATTTATTTTGCCACATTACCCACATTGAAACATTGTTCCTTTAAATATAACATTGCAATAGTTTCGCCGTTCCGAGAATGATATTCTTCCTCTTTAATCTTATATTAATATTACATGCAAGGAAATGGCAAAACTATAATTAACTTGAATAAAAATCCAAATCAAATTATACTACCGGTAGAGTAATACTTTATTCATTCAGATTAGTTCGTGTCTAAAGGTCGCCAACTTTCATAGTCTTTCATTGTTTGAAAAAAAATCTATATATGAATGAATACATCATTTTCTTCAAGCAATAATTGCATGCCGCGAAGGTTGATCTTTAAAATGTACTATACTATAGTACTATACAGATTACATACATAGTTAATTTCCCCTAATATTTATATTCTATAATAATTGGTATAGACTATTCATTAATTTGATGGCATTTACACAGTCATTATTTTTATATGTTCTAACCGTTGGATGAATTCACATAAATTTCACTTACGTGTTCAGGTAAATCAATGAGCAACTTGAAAGGATATACTTCTAGGGTGTCTGTCATCGTTAGACTGTTATTCAATTAGCTTGTTGAATTGCCTTCTACTCGAAAATGCGTATTTCTATTATTTTCCAGTTTTCAAAACGGTATAACTACTCTTTTCCGTTCACTAGAGTTGCGTATTGATTTGAGAACTTTGTTGTAATTATCTATGATGCGACAGGCTCGGCATAATTTATCTATGATGCGACAAGCTCGGCATAATGTATCTATCATGCGACAGGCTCGACATTAATTATCTATCATGCGACAGGCTTTGCATAAGTTATCTACCATGCGACAGGCTCGGCATAATTTATCTATCATGCGACAGGTTCGGCATAATTTATATATCATGCGACAGGCTCGGCATTAATGTATCTATCATGTGACAGGCTTGGCATATTTAATTATTATATTACCTGATTATAATATTGCGCATGACATTGTATTGCCAGCACTTTTCTTTGTCCACCATCGTGCGCAGATTCTGCATCATGTCGCCAACATAATGGTCTATGCTTTGCTTATAAATGCATAAGCATTTTAAAGTGTATCCTCGAGTACCCAGGCGATTATGACTACACTAACCTCCGTCAAATATATATTGACGGAGGTTAGTGTAGTCATAATGGCCTGTGTTTTCGAGGATGCATCATGTCCATGATGCCACCTTGACGGTGAATCATTGGCTTTACTCATAATACTACTATTACAACAACAACTACTACTACTACTACTACTACTACTACTACTACTACTATTACAACAACAACTACTACTACTACTACTACTACTACTAGCAATATAAGAATAACAAAAATATTGTTACCATAATAATATGAATATGAATACTTGTATTGTGTTGTGCCAAATCGATATGTTAACATGAGTTCGAGGCGCTATTTATTATAACTCTGAATAAATAGAACAGTTTTAAGATTGGATTTTTAAATGTCAATATTTTCAAAGTCTTCGATTATTCTTGTGAGGAAGAGTGTTCCACAAAGTGGCATAACTACCACTTTAATGTGCCCACCATCGTGAGCATTATCCTTACCACGCGCGGGTTCATCATTCATCATGTCACGTGCAGGTTCATCACCATCACCATCATCATCATCGTCGTCGTCGTCATTAACATCATCATTATGCACATGTTCATACACAAGTTCATCACGATGCGCATGTTCACCATCGTAACCAAGTTCACCATCATGATGCGCAAGTTCATCCTCATATCCAAGTTCATCATCAAGCGTACGTTCATCGTGCGTAGATCGTGCGCAGATCGCGCAGATCACGACTGTCAGTGGCATTCCGTGGGTTTCCTATACTCGCACTTTTGATGTGAAATTATTCATCAAATGTTGCTATACAGATCAAAGCAATCTACTTAATATGTTGCACACGTCAGCCCGTTATACTGTAAACTGGGAGTCTAATTGTAAATTGATCATTATTCAGTCTCGATGAAATAATGGCTAATTCATCATGAGTTGTGATAATCCATCAATGATTTGTGAAATAATTCAAGATTTGACCCTTGATATTTTATCTCAACGTGTGCGCATACTAAATAGTTACGAATACATTTGCCAGTCATAAAAACACATAATTTTATGTTAGAAAGTTGTACTTCTTTTTGTAATTATCTTCGGACATCCGGTAATATCCGTCGAGGTCTTATCCATCCGGTTTTTAAATGAGATATATCAGTTATCCGGTATAACCAAGTGAGATCTCAGTTATCCGGTTTATTACAAAGTGAGATCTCAGTTATCCGGTAATATTACCAAGTGAGATCTCATGCTCTGCTATCCGGTATTAACCAGTGAGATCGTAGCCATCCATGTGATGAGACCTGAGGTTCCACCAATATCAGCATTCAATCTTGTCATCATATTTTATTTAATCTTGCAATAGATTTATATATTTAATATTTTCAAGAACACATTTGCATTAAAAAGCACACGCTGTTCGCTTCGTCTTGTAAACGGGTTTTTATCTTATAGATCTTTCCCAAGGTTTATCACAACGCAAGAAATACGCGGATATAAATTGGGTCAATCTGTCATATTTAACTTCGATTTATTATATTAATGTGTACACTCAGTGCGGCACTCGTCAATATGCCATCTTGTCGGTAAGATAAGATTGTTTATTAAGTTCCAGCTGAATATGGACCAAATATTCTCAGGACAAAAACATGGCGGCATGTAATTTGTGGACCCATTTCCGCTTCCATACAAATTTGAGATAAATGTGATGAAAATCTGAAAATCCCTTCTAAATAAGATGTTGCTTATAGCACAAGGACATCGGATTGGAATCCAACTGTAATTGTCCATTACAATACAATAAATAGGTCAATATTGACTTCGATTTTCGCAAAGGGTACTTCTGTTTAATACTAGTAGGTGGCTGTCTCACTTCAAGAAGGGGGCCGAACTGTGAGTGAAAGCATCAGCGTAATCAGATAGGAATCAATGCTGCGTCTTTACAAACTTACTGAAATGGAACGCGGGGAGGTATTTTTACGTGTCAGATGTATGAAGTTTCCAATTGGAAAATGTCTCCGGGGAGATGCAATGGTTAAATGTTTTTAAAAAGCAACATTAAATACAGCTAAAACATTCTCAGTTGAACGTTTCTGATATTGGTGTTCTTTCTGGTAATATTGGTGTTCTTTCTAATACGCCATGGATATTTTGTCTCGTTTAAATTTAAATTTGCTATAATGACGAATGAGTTGTAATCTATCAACGACTAGAGGGTATTATTTTAAAGCCAGTTTGATTTGAAAAGACGAGAATACGTCAATATTGAAACATTTCATGAATTCAGGCAAATGCCAGGATGTCTTCAGTCAACGAGAGATTTGTTTTTTAGTGGAATTGCATCAATTATTAACATTAACGACTGAAAATATCAAGCCCCGATTTCTGGAAACAAACTTGAGTTTGAGATTTTGTTCAGCTGAGATTTCTCCCATTGACCTGAGTAAAATGGGAGATTTCTCCCATTAACCTGAGTAAAATTTCAGTTGGGTTTGAGTCAATGGGAGGAATATCAGCTGAGGAGAATATCAAACTAATGGTTGAGATGAGAAATTGGGGCCAGATAATTTCTATGGTTTTTAACCCTCACCTCGCTACCTGATGCCTTCAAAATTTTGATCCTGAAATGCCAGCTTCAGCATTACCTTAAGTCTGCAAGTTTCTTCAAACAAACTTAAATTACTCAAATTAGTTTTTCTCAGCTCGTCACGGACAAATTACACTTCTCGAAAATAATCAAATACCTCTGGTTAATATACAATTGTTAATATAATAATAATAATGTATAGCGCCTAAAGCCTGTTTAACACTGCCCGAGAGCGCTTTTGAGTCTTGCAGCAATGTCATGAAAGTTGAAAGCAGCATTGAACAGATGAGTCTTAAGTAAGGCTTTTAAAGTACACACTTTATGGGTTGATCGTAGATGGAGTAGTAGGTTATTCCATAGATATAGACCAGATGACTCGAATGAACGATCACTGTATGTCTTAGTGCGTCCAGGCCGCGATATCAGAAGATATTGATCACTGAAAAGTCCTTCATGGAGAGAGAAAAAAAACCTCAGTTATTAACTGACTTGTAAACTCAGCCGAGGTTTTTTTCTAGACATCTGTGCCCGGATCATTTATAGTAATTTACAATCTCCAGGACAATAAAATAATCAGCTGTGCACATATCTACTCAGATTAATGCAAATATTTGCATCACTTTCTGACGTTAGCACCATCCGCCAAAGCTATTAAGTACTTCCATTAACAGTTCCATTCATCGATACTAAGAACCAAAACTGCAATGACCGAGGCCCAGATGATACAGAGAAATAACCCTGATCCAGTCGATAGTAACAGGATAACTACTGGTATGATAATCAGTATTGAGTGTGCATCTGAGAAGACTCATGAATGGTAGACGTCTGGATTTGCTCTGGTCCCCAGTGGCTCGTATTTTGCGGGGAGTAAAATGATTATGTGACTTATTAAGTATAATTCCGTAGATCGTGATTTGCAGCGGTCTGTAATGTGTGCATTATTTATTTAGCATGTACGTTGTGGAACCAGGGGCGTACCTTGCGAATGTAGCAGATAAGAATATTGATAGTTATCCAATTGGTGTGTGTGCGCGCGCGCGTGTGTGTGTGTGTGTTTGTGTGTGTGTGTGTGTGGTAGTGTATGTGTGTGCGTGTGTATACACTATAGTATACACCAACTTATCGGTGAGTTAATGCCCGAGGGGTCAGCAAAGGAGCCATGGTTTAAAATGAACTAAAACATAACTCAATTTATCACCTTCACAGTTATCTAAGGATAATAGGAACATAGATCTATAATATATTATGGGAAACTTAAAATAAGCTGTTTGATTTAACCGTAAAACAGCCATATGGACCGTCTCATTATTCATTGCTTAGGAATGTGTACTGTTTAGGCAGTCGACTGGTCATTATTTTACACGCATATGGTCTGGCACTATTTATGTATACTGAACAGGTCTGGAATATAGCTTTCAACGAAGTATCCGGAGGCAATATTAGTCCGTTGATGAATGAACCACAAACTACAACCATATGGTACTGATATCTATAATTATAACGTACATTTCCTATTGAGAAGACTCGAAGGCTTGGTCGTGTTGGATTGGGTACCGAATACAACGTATTTGAAATAAGTAATACTATGTTGTTTTCTGTTTTTCTGTATTGAATGTCTTTCGAAGGAAAAAAATATCAACGAATATATGTATCATATGTTTTAAAAGTCCATGCGTTAAAGCTAGAATCCTCATAGCGGTACATTAGGTCACGCCACACATTGTTATGTTCATCACATTATATATATCAGCAGATGGTGAAATAAATGTACTCGGGGCCCCGTTGCTCAGAGCACTTGTAATATGTTTTACAGACCCGCTACAAGTATGAGCCGATTGCATGAAACACGTTTATCGCTACAATACTTCAGGAACTATCGTACAGATAAAATTGTATCATGCCAACAGACTAGCACTTGTAGTGGGTTTCTAAAACTTGACTTTTAATCAATTGTACCTACAAGAGCTCTGAGTAAATGGGTCCCAGATCTAGAGCTAGAATATTCGTAGACTATCCGTAATCGCAGGGTGAACGAAAATCAATTTGTACTTACTAGAATGTACATTCTACCGATAGGTATTGAGTCTCTATTGACACTATTGTATTTACTTACACTTTTTTCTTCCTTTTTTTTCCTACTGACATATCTGTTTATTACGGAATGATTGAATAGGACTATTTGGGTGAAACTAATATATTTGACAGACTATTGGATCACGTTTAGCTTATCTATCACTTGTGTGTCAGTACCAGCCGGTGCTCGCAGGGTTACTGCAACATTCAGCGCTACGGAGTCAACAGGTAACCGGAGTCAACAAGAAGTGACCTTACTTGAACTATTAATACAATCATGATTTTATATATAAGAACACGATAGAACATGTGTTCACGTTGCAAACTACAAAAGACCCAAATGCCACATATATACCGATGTAATACTTTCTGTATCCACTTTAGTAATTTGGAAAGTAATCATATTAAGCCTTAGATCACGAGATGAATCATTCCTTGTTGTTATGCAATTTAATTGTGGAATTCATCCATATTACACCTGGGTTGTCTCGAGCAGGCTTCAAAGAGCAAAACTAAAAACTCCCCCGTATCTTCCGCGAACATACATCTGCATGAACCCTTTCCCCGTCCATTTGGTCCTTTTTATATTTCTGTGTAGCGAAAAGAAATGTTATTGTATTTCCATATGACGAACATAATTAGATAAGTACATGCATGTTCTAGATCGTGTTCACTGTGTGTGTGTGTGTGTGTGTGTGTGTGTGTGTGTGCGTGCGTGTGTGTGTGTGTGAGATAGATAGAGAGAGAAAGAGAGAGAGACTGTGACAGACAGACAGAAAAACATAGGGAGACATCTACTATAGAAGCAGATGGGAGGAGGGGAGAGAGAGAGACAGAGAGACAGGAAGAGAGAGACACAGAGAGACAGAGAGAGATAGAGAGAGATAGAGAGGATAGAGAGAGAGAGAGAGTAAGAGCAATATATGGCCTCGTAGATAATATAAGAGCATCGTGAAACAATACCATACTCATGACGGGGACAACAGTCACATTGTACTGAAGCGTACGGGCCCGCACTCTTGTCGAGTGGAAGTTGTAGTTTCTCTGATGCGAATGTGTGAACGTAATTGGTATTTTACGGGCTTCGCCACCTTCAATGTGACACACAAGTAAATGGACATTCTGCGGGCGGATCACCCACAAATCCTACCGAGGGTAATGTCGTGTGCCCAAGCCATGAGTTTTTCAATCTACTTCACTGTCGATATCCTCATAAATCAACCGCTGATTCAGTAATGCGACCAATGAGATGATGTCCTAAAGGAAAATGCCAACAAGGCACATTTTCACATTTTCTCATCTGTCTCTCTCTCTCTCTCTCCACCCTTCCCCAGTTTTAAAGACGGTTAATCAGTATTCGGTGGTTTAACCCTCTCTATGCTGGAGGCAACCTGAGATGCACTAAAGAACAGTGACTGTGCCTAATCCAGCACGGACAGGGTTGATCTAATTGGGGACGGTAGATCTTCAACGCTGTAACGTTGACAATGAGTGCCGCGTTGCATGCGCAGAGCGAAGGAATTTCAGAGTTTGAGTGATTGCACCTGCTGTTGTAATGCGATTACAGCAACGTCGTTAACATTACAATTACAAATGTAGCAACTTTTCACATTATTGGACATTCGACTTCAGAAATTTCGCGTGTATTGTACATACTATTAAGTACAGAAACTGCGTAAAATCGTATAATGAAGGCAAAAGTAAAGTGTTTATTTTCATCCGCTAAGACTTTCCACGATGATATATAACGGTGCGCACTGGTTGGGCTATGATTGACCTATAATCAGTGACGATGGTGCAATTATGCCGTCGTGCATCTGGTTTGGTGTAAAATTAAGCTATAGAGCATCTTTGCACATTATAGGACATTCGACTACAAGATTTTTGCCCATATTAGACAGCGACGTCGCTAGTATTTGTTTAACTTTCAGCACATCGTGGCTTAACTTTCAGCACATCGTGGCTTAGATTTAAGGGATTCTATGTATACAGTAATTTACGTCAGTAATGTAAATAACGATTCCGCAAAATCGTCTATCAAAGAATCGACTTCTTTGCACATACATGTATCCGACATGCCATGTCGTATCATATTCTCCATTCGCAAACACACAGACCCATGGTTAACATGAATTATGGTACATATAATGTCAATACTAGTATATTATTATGTCCTGAAGGATTTGATGTATGCATATTTACATAAGCTGTATGTACCCCAGGGCCGTTGACGTAAACTTCCCTTTATGCTGAGCGTCAAGCAGGGTGACATCAACATTATTGGTGTCTTATAGGCCTTAAATGGCCGGGTGATGTTTTTTTTAAATGTCTTATCATTGTATGTTATCAATGTATTTTTATTCATCACATGACACCCAAATAAACATTCATTCTTCTTCTTCTTCTTCTTCATCAACTACCATTTTTGCCGTCTTTAGGCATGACGCGGCCGGTAGGCAAACTGGGTTTGACATACCGACCTTCCGCACTCCATGGCAGGCGCTCGAAGGTTTGCACCACGGAGTTGGTGTGAATAAGTACCGCTGGGGTGTGAGGATACGTAAGTTCGGGACCAGAGGATCATACTTATACAGCTTATAAAAATATGCATATCAAATCCACCAGTACATGATAATAGTGTACAGTGTATTGACCTTATATGTACGTTTAATAATCTCGAAGTCAGGTCTTGGTCTCTGGATCTGGACTTGGGGGAACATCCATCTTGACCGTCGAACAGCTTTTGTTTATCATTCCCAGGACATGCATCCGGGTTCCAATGGGACTCGCGTGAAGAGGGCTTGATAAATGAGCTGCACTTAATGCCGTTTCACGTAGCGCCACAAAATGGTCCGCGTCAAGGTCGCAACGGTACTTTTGAGTTTAGATGAACGTAATTTTTACAACCGAATGCAATTTGGGTAATTATATAGGTTTTTTAAATTATCCAAATATAATTGCAATGATGTCAATGAAGGCGGTAATGCTTCATCAATGTATTAACTTATTTGCACACGTCGTTGTTAATATATATTCCCGGTGGATTACCAACCCACATGATTAATGATGCAAATCTCATTTAAAGTGTGGCAGTACAAAAGTACGTTGATTGCTAGTTCTACGATGGCGTTTTAAGTTTTGAGGCTAGATGAAATTCTGATGCGCCCCTGTAGCTATTGACGTATTGTGTATACAGTGCTGGTGGAATGTAAATAAGTTTGGAAATACATCGTTTGATTGTTGAACAGTTGGTTGTTGTTTCCGGTCTGTTATTATCAGAACCGTGGTTTGCACCGTCTTGATATATGGATGGTAGAGAATGAAACAGGAATGTGGAGTCCGATAAAACAGACCCTGGCAGCATTCTTGGAATGCAATTAGATAGAAATCTTTTAAGACAGTTTTAATTTTTTTCTTCTGTTTATTGATTTTTCAGAAGCGGCTTAACAAGACAATATCCTGTTATTTATAAAAAGGTTTCCAAGTTTTAATACTAGAAAGTGATTACTCCGGTGTATGTGTGTACATTATCGATACACCATTGGAATTGATACCGTGATAGATTATATGTTCAACATTACGAGAGGTTACACATTAGGTTTTAAGGCAAAACCAGCTCCTATCATCAGATATCATAAAATATACATTCTATTGCACAATCATCCGAAATACTATACTGGTACCCTTTAGACATTCGGAATAAGTCGTATACACCGGTGTGAGATACTGGTATTCCAAATATTACTTTGATTGTTAAAGCTGCTGCTAAGCTATATCATGCTGGATGTTCAATTACAGAGTATTAAAAAGTAGACATATGAACTTTGCAGTCAATCGTTAGCTATGCATTGTATCTAACTGTTATACCCATTGGCGCATATTTGGGAACAGGTATATTTTTAGAAGAAATAGTAACGTTCATACCTAATACGTTCATGAATTATAAATATAACTGAAATGTCTATGTACATACAACTATAATATACATTACGACGTTAGTTATTAACGTTCATAAAAATGTCTGTCTCTGTCTCTCTATCTTTCTCTTTCTCTCTCTCTCTTGCTCTATATTTTTCTCTTTTTCTCTCTCGCTCTCTCCCTCTCTCTTTCTCTCTCCCTTTCTCTCTCTCTCTCTCTCTTTCTCTCTTTTTCTCTCTCTCTCTCTTTCTATATATCTCTCTTTCTCTCTCTCTCTCTTTCTCTCCGCCGCCAATAAACATTGCGTTTATTCACCATTTTCTTACAAATACGAATCAAAATTACGCAAATCATTGCCATGACTTTTGTGTACATATCTGGACTCGTATTCTCGAAACATTGTAAGTGCTAAAAACTTCGTAAGTACTACGAATTTGCCTAACTGGTTTTCGGCTTATGTCTTTTCTGACTAAGAAGTTCTTAAATTGCGCATTTTCGAGAATACCGGCCCTGGCCCCGAGATCACGAAACGTGACGACTCCAATTCTCAGAAATTTCGTATTCTCGGGGGCCTGGTTATTACAACCCTTACAGTCCTATGTCATATACTTACGAATGCTAGTGTAAAGACAAACATGCTATAGGATCCTAGTGCATTGCACGTATAGATCAATCTCAAGTACTGGTACCATACGGACACAATTGTAGATTAGTCGTCTGGTTTGCCCTGCTTTTCTTTGCATCCTAAAGGGCACCAGACCCACAGTAGTTTGGTCCTGTCCATTGTAGATCTAAACTCGCTATCTAATGGACCCATGTTGGTGTCGGGGCTCTTTACTAGCCACTTTTCATGTCTTTGATGAATGTATATCTTCCTACCGTTCCATCTTATGAGAAGAGAGAGAGAGAGAGAGAGAGAGAGAGAGAGACAGAGACAGAGAGAGAGACAGAGAAAGATAGTGTGTGTGAGAGAGAGAGTGAGAGAGCGAGAGTGAGAGAGAGAGAGTGAGAGATAGATAGTGAGAGAGAGAAAGAGAGACAAAGAGAGAGACAGAGAGAGTTAAAGTGAGAGAGATGGGGAGAGAGTGAGAGGGAAAGAGAGAGATAGAGATGGGGAGAGAGTGAGAGGGAAAGATAGAGCGTATAAGCTAGAGAAAGAGGGAGAGAGATGGGGAGAGTGAGAGCAAAAGAGTAAGCTAGAGAAAGAGAGAGAGAGAGAGAGAGGCAAAGAGAGAGGAAGATAGAGAAAGAGGGAGAGAGAGAGATTGACCTATCATATTACTTGACACTTATAAAGTAATCATCGTAGAAGACTGGTATATACATTAACATTTGACTTCAACATATTTTATTGACATGTAATCAATATATTGACACAAAACTGAAACACTTCCGACTGTCTGTCTTCTCCTTAATATGAATATTTCAACATAGACCGCAGCATGGAATTCTGGCAAACGTTATTAATTTCTCAAAAAGAAGTCGTCATACTCTTATTGATATTTCCCCCCGAAAGCTTCTAAGCAGAATTTATACGGCGCCTTCATTAGCCACGAACATTTATTTAGCTTCTCTGGCTTATGCCCGACGCTCTACTAAAATAGTCTCTGTGAACTTCAGACAGCGCGAATGTCTAATTTCCCCCTTTGCCCTAGGTAGACGTGTATACCACTATTCGTGTAAGCTACCTGCAGTTCGGGTAATCTAACGCTGCATGAAGCTAGGCCAGAGTATGTGACGGATTGGAAAGGAAAACAATACTAGCGCGAGTATTGACGGATTTTCCAAGAGTTTTGTTATCCTTAAATTTAAAGTTGGAATCCAACAAGATATTTTTTTCTTAAATCCGGTCATTGATTACATACCCTAAGAAAGAATACATGTAATTTGTGCTGGCGTGATTCATGTGATGAATATAATTTAAATTGATGTAGTTCATTTCAATGTACCAGTAATGTACTAGTATTGCCAAGTTTAGTGAGCTCCTAACATTTCATGTTCGATTCCTAAAAGGTTGAGTCCAAATGAGGAATTCGCTACATTGGCATTTTAAAATATTTATGTGGAAGAATTTGTTCGAGGTCTTAGCTTGACATACATATTTAATCTCTCTGTAAATTGGACAAGCTATTATAATATCATGTTGGGAGCGAATAGACTGCCACGCAAGCTACCTATACTCTCTACCTTTAAAATTCAACTTAAAACTTTTCTTTTTCGCCAATATGTTTAAGCTTTCTTTCTTGTTTGTAAGCGCTTTGAGCATAGCTTATCGGTGTGTAGTTTAGCGCGTTATAAGTGTCCTTATTCTTATTCTTATTATTATTAAAAATTATTGTTATTGTTATTATTATATTATTATTATTATCATTGCTATCATTACGCTCATACGATGTGAGTGAGTGCAGAATTGCTACTATACATATCATGGTTTACCCGCGATTAACATTTTGAGTACACTATTAATGAATTGTAGACTATTGTTTAGACACTTGCTATATTTCTATTATATCTATACACAAACTATACAGATCTAGTTGAATGCGAAATGGCGATAGCTCAATATTTACTGTGATGATTGTAATTTAAGTATAATACCGGTAACCCAACTGCAATAACCATGTTAGTGACTGTGAAACGATCAATTTATATAATGTCACGTAAGCAAATGAAAGTCGTTTAGTAAAGGCGCGATCACACCGATGACGATACCGATATCGAGATTGTTGAAAGAAAAATTGTTATAAGCACGAAATGTAGATCCCGATAACGAAGACAAATGTACATTTATTATTCCAACAACCTACGGTGATACAGTAGCATGATAAACGTCAAATACAATAAATACAAACAAAATATCAAGATAGAACAATGTCTGTAGTGTGAACCCTACGACGAAAGAAATTTCGGAACGTTTTTCTCGTTATCATTATCTCTCGGTGTGACCGCAGCTTAACGCAAGATCTTTTTAAAATTAAAAGTACCGTACGTTCTGTAATTATGTTTTGACATGGTGGTATGTCATTACCTTTTGTTATCTCCCTTGTTACGGACTAGTGTCACCATGAGCTTCGATTGAATAGGATTACAAGACATGCCTTACGTGATCGATAATGTCATTCATATTACTAAGAACGATGATGCATACATGTTGTGGGATAGTTAATATGAAGCACATTAGTCCGCGAAACATGAAACAGTGTTTACGTATTTTGCAATGGCTTTGTTGTTGCTTCAAACGTATTGTATGTCTTCAATATTGCTGGTTGTGTCATCCTCTGGGTGTCGATTCACGAAGCTCTCGTAAGTACTACGAGACCAAACACTGTCGTAGCTATATATATCATGGCGATCGCGGTATCATTTCCGCTAAGCGACCATAGCGCTCTCTTTGCAGTGACGGTGACGGTGTCCTAACTAGTTAGGAACTCCTAACCCGAATTATCACCTCCTAAAGTGTTTCACGACCATGTCACAAGTCATATCCCTTCTTAAATCGTCATCTAACTTAGGAGGTGATAAACTAGGCCATAACTTTAGGAGGTCATGACTTTAGGAGACCGTTGTGAAACGGGGGCCAGGTCTATCTTTAGAATTTCGAAGAATTTCCCAAAATTTCCCATGTGAGAGCCAATCAGCAGTACTAGGCCTTCGGTTGACTAAAGATCCAGAGAAAATCTTAATACGTCGTGTACTTAAATTTCTGTTCATCATGGTCCACGCAAAATATATCTGGATACAACGTAAGGTAAGTAAACAAAGTAACAGCCACGGACATGCCACATACACGGTTATCACCAGAATCGTTAAACCGGATACGTTTATAAATAGAATTTGACACACTTACGCTCGCTATAGCCTATGGGTCCTTTCTCGTCGCCGCCATTTCCTATATAGTTCATGTAGTTATTGCAACTGGCCGGAGCTCAAACAAATTCGATAAATAGTTGCTCATTACTGAGACCGATCTGTATATTTGCGAATAAATAAATTATTCCTGATTGAAGTAGACTTCAATGAAGTCAGACAGTAATTATTCTGACGAGCGGAATGAAGACAATAACAAAGTCAGCTATAGATGGGACTGGACCAAAATCAAAGCCACGGACACTTAAATGATACATATAAGCCTCGTGTTTACATCAAGGGTACATACAGTAGTACTAAGCAGTATATCTATTGTGCACTGCCTATACCGGTAGAGTTAGGACCGGAAATCTGGGGCAATACCTAGAGTGGACCGTCTGCGAATTTAAGCCTCCAAATCTGTAGCAGTTTTCGACATTCTCAAGTAATTGGTCTATCGGTGAAGTGGTTGTCGGTACCTTTGTACAACCGGACACAACCTTCTATTACCCCGTCCCGTGGGGGACGTAACAGGATATGGGCAGTTTAACGACCCGCCTGGGGAAATGCAAATCATCGTCACACTCCACTTCCGGTTCCAAATGAAGCCGATGTGAACATTTCTAATTTATATAATATCAAACGTGCTATATCCAATCAGCAGGGCCTAAGCCTTTTCTTTGTAAATTCGCAAGGGTAAATTATTTGGGATATTGCCTGTTATTATTTTGGGGTGGCGCGTTTGTTTAAGCACGCGCATTTAAGTGTTTACACCTAAAACAGATAATTGTAGCAATGGTTCATACTCCGACTTGATCATGAATACACTCAGTATATTTCTCTAGACGGATCAGTATAATAAACATTACACACGCCGTTGATTGGAACTCCAGTTAGTTGAGAACATCACGTCTGCTTGGCCTCCCAAAGATCTATTTCCGGTCTAGACGAGAACGAGGCATCTATAGATCCGAAAGTACTGAGTTTCCGGTCATGCCTACACAAAGCAATCTATTCCCTAAGCAGGGTGTGAGTTCAAATTGACATTAAATCTCACATAAATGTCATAGGGGTCGTGTAAGCTTAGAGAAGACAGTCATATACAGTAAGGAAGGTATGGGAGCTTTAAATTGTAATAATACTCAATTTTTAACATTAACCCTGAATTAAATCCAACATTGCCTTGAATTGAAATAAATGTATGTGGCATGATTTGGGTTCGTTAACGACTCGATTTGTAATTAAATAAAATTATAAACAATTGATTTGTCGGAGGGAATGCAATGTGTTTTCAGCTTCCCTTTTCAAGCTTTTAGCTTGATCAGAAGCTGTTGAATTACAATTTGTTTCGATTATTGTTTGTTTTAGTTCGAACATAATTATTTCGCGATGACATTGGATTGGTTGCAAGTATAACAACTCAAAACAAAAACCAGGAGAAGGAAATTAGGGATTGAGAAATGAGAAATAATATTTATCGATTAATATAATCTCTAAAGAGGCATTCCCTTCAGAAATGTCTTCTAGGCTATATGTTTCCAAAACTATCTTATGCTATAATATAGTATTACCATCTTACTGGAATTGCCTTAGATTAACACACGCCCATGTACATTAGAACTACAAGCACACACGTATAAGCTACATGCATTTCATATCTGACCCTACCTTATCTTTACTGGGACCTGATCAATTCCTCACTTACTGTTGACTCGAGAGGTAATGGAATTCTAATTCGATTTCACACGACCCGAGCTCACAGTCAGTCGCCGTACAATATTTCTCGGGGTTCTTTTAAATTAGGTTTCGCTTTGCGTGCAAATATCCCTCTCTCTCTTACGTGTTTGTTTTGTGAGATTTAGTCGCGGAGAATAGACGGTCCTGACTGACAAATGGGGAGGTATAGTTTGACAAGGGGCTGGTTTTGTACACGTGTATGATCGGGTTTGGAATTGAATCCCGTCCAATTTGCTTGCATGCGCAGTTACACTGTGCGGTGTGGATCCTTTGTAACTGCGTATGCTTCGGACAGAAAGTACAGACAGAACAGCTAGAAAGGAGCAGCCCCTTACAGAATCTGAGAACTGATGTGATGAAATACATGAATACTAAACACCATTATTCGTTACTGAAACGAGATTTGAAATGAAGTAAACTATTACATATAATTTGATTGCATACTATTGACAGTAACCTTATTGTATTATAAGACATTCGTATCCCGTATTTGTTTGATTTGCATGTGATAATCACAGTTTATTTAATGTAGTATGTTTTACATTGCAGGTGAACATGACGGATAACTGGGAAACCGTTGATTGCGCATGGTCGGAAGTCACGTGGGGCAGTCGCGGCTGGCTCGGTATCAGTGATTGGAGTATACTACGGACAATGTATTGCATACACTAATTAGGTCGTATTGACCGTGACGTATAAACACGTGCAGCACCAACCATGTTTGTGCCGCACGCACGTGTCCGGTTAACCGGTTTAGGCGCCCCCCGCCGGAAACGGAAGAGAAGGAACCTTGCATCTCGGCGGAAGTTAAAGCTTCGAGAGCATCTGCGCATGCCTTGTCTCTTGCCCACATGCGCTTCCTGTCTTCTGGGCCTCCTGATTCTTCTAGGAGGGACGGCTATGTCTTTTGTGGGCTATCATCCAATGTTTGCAGAAAAGAAAGAAGTCGTGAACGACACGGTAACAACGACAGAAGGAAGTCTCGCTTTAAAACACGCCCTTTACCGACACCCCGGTATAAAAACTCTGTCATACGTCGGTCCCATGTTCATGGGATGTGGTTTATTCTTAATGATTATTGCTGGAGTTCTATATTGTGAAATAATAGATAAATATGTAAATATCGAACAGGAAAAGACGCTAAAATTACCAAAGGAAGAACTCTATGATATCATAATAAAGGAATTACGGAAGAATTATTTTCGCGGCATTGAAGTTCCTATACCAGACCGCGGACATCAACATCGTCGGAAAAGTTCCATTAAAAGGACGCTGTTTAAAGCCCTGAGTATTAGCACACCGGCATTGCTGGTCACACCGGAAATTAACCGAAGATGGCAGAAGCGGACACATGCACTATCAAAGAAGTATCAAGAAGAGGCTCCAGAGAAAATAAAGCTAAAGTTACTTCCTTCAGAAGAGTCGTGGGTTAAAACGTCGTCCTTGCCTGACATCGCGCCAAAGAATGGACTCGTCCGACAGAAAAGTGCATCCAGCGAACACGTGGTTACTCGGACGTATTTGGAAACGAAACGAATTTCTCGGAGTTGCGGCAACGTCACTGATATATTCCACGAAAACGATATCAATTCTCACTTGTCTTCATCGTGCTTCGATAATCCAGCTTATATTCCGGATATGGATAAAAGCAGAGCAATCGCGCTCGTCAGAGAGCAGTGCAAGAAGCTGGTTAAAGGAGGTAGCAAGTGCAGCGTCCACTGGGACGACGAATGCGAAAGTGACGTCAGCTTACTTGAACGTCATCCCCTAGCAACGAAAGAGGAATTACGTCTGTTTGATTCGACTGACGACGAGAGATATCTATATCTAGGATCTACTTCTCCCTTACGAGAAGTACAAAATCATCCTCTACAGTCGTCTTCCTTTGAAATAGACGACAGCAATTGCGATTCTGAAATCGAGGCTGGCGATTCCGACATCGAGGTTGGAGATTCTACGTGCATAGCAAAGCGTGTGTCTGTGATAGTCCACCAAGCGTCGGTGCACCAATCTGATGAAGACAATGACGCCTCCAATATGCAAAGAGAAGCTGGCACGTCATATCCGGCTGAGACTTCCGGAAATCCCGGAAGTGTGAAATCGGAAGTGAAAGTGATGATGACTGGTAGCACAGGTCAGAGTGTAACTAAGGCCAAAAGTCGCTTCCGGCCTCCGCTGGTTCATAGCCGGAGAGTGTTGTCGCCGGACGAACCGGATGTGAATGATTCTTTCGGCGAAGCGGATACCGTTCTCAAACACGTGGACATGTCACGTGTGACGTACCTATGACGTGTCATCACCCAGCTCATATTTCAATTCAACATGCATGCGCGCGGGATAATATTAACATGCATGACGTTACTATAAGATCTGCTATTTTTCATCGAAGTCCTATATTTCCATGAGACCAAAATCAACACATATCAATCACAATTAACTGTGATGAGATTTGATGATCTCTCTCAGGCAGCAACGGCGAGCATTACATCAGAAACACATGTACATATCTCTTACTATTACGAATCGCACCAACGAATGAATGCTTCACGAACACTGTCTAAATGAGAATGTGTGTTGAGTGAATGTCTTCCCTATGTATGTTTCAATAGTATACGAGTTAGCCAACACGAGAGTGAAAGAAAGAATGCATATTTCCTTTTCATATGTTATTGACCACATCTAGCTTTATAATGCTGATATTCTAGCTTTGCCAGTTGGAATCTAATTGTTACCGTGTATATATGCGTATGGATTTATTGGTGCTATACAAAGCACACTGTTAACGTTAGATATGATGAGATTGTGAACATATTTATTAATATCAGGTCCGGTACCAATCGTTATTATAATTATTTGTTAACAATGGTCATAACTGCCCGTCTCTACGGAACTACTGTAGTGCTACTAGAGTCGTATATAGATTCATGTATAGGAGTTGATGCCATTTCCTACTGTTGTTTTCCATAAATTTTAAAACGGTGACAAAGTAAGCACTACTGTACATAATTTACTCTCACAGCGCCGCGATTTATCTGCGCTGAAAAGGCTCCTAATCGCTTCAAGATCGCGCCACCAAAATATCTTAAAAAATACAGCGGCAAAGTTCACATAAATATTTCCTAAAGATTCGCCAAAAGTCCCGTCCGAGAACACGACGAAGGGCCAAATCCATAGCAGTATGAGACTTCGATCAACATTTGAACAATCATGTATTCTGCCGTTAGGCTAACTGTCCAGGATGCAATACTTAACTATCTATCGATCATGCAGTCAGTCAGTCAGTCAGTTAGTCGTGTCGTGATGCCTGGGCCAAGCGTGGTAGAATCCATCTTCTGAAAGTCTTCACCATTGACTACTAAACATCCGCCACAAGGTATTCAGGGTTGGGTCTATTCCCCGGACTCGGACTTGTGGTGTATTCCCCGGAACCGGACCAAATTCCTGGCAATCCGATAGGGTTAGCGCTGAGATAAATATTTTATTCATATTTTGGATCACGTGAGCCAATCAGATTGCCGTGAATCGGTGAATAGATCGCACGTCCGGTCCGGGTCCGTGGAAACGATCTCCGGTATTCAGCAGACACTGACTATGGATTTCAAAGGATACGGAAAAGGGCGGAAAACCAGTCTAATGGACTGAACTTATATTACAAATAGCTTTTGTAAAATATGGAGTCTTTAAATTACCTCACCATTTAGTTTGACGTATCTTAGAAAACCCAATGCGGTTTTATTTTTAAAATGCACTTATAATTGCAATTAGTATACATCTGTTTAACTTCATGTTTGTCAATAGAACTACAGTATGTCCGACTATCTGCATTGATATCAATTTGACAATTAGTAAGATTAAGCATTTAATTTACCCAGGTTAGCAATTTGTTTGTTTGCTCAACCCTTTAAACAAATAGTAAATAAAAATAGTAAGTTAAATAAATATACAAACTCTTTTTTTTTTTGCAGTTTAATTCCCTGTGATACATACCTAGCAATAACAAAGTGCCAAATTATTGTAAACAAAATACTCCATATTTTTAGCATTATGAATAAAATACCCCCTCATCCCCCCAACCACCCCCTCCCCCAATTTCAATGTACATGTATACAGTACATTCACGCACAATATTTAAAACGGTGCTGCGTTTCTGCGGAACATTACCACCTAGCAATGCACTCGATTATGCACGGGTTTTTCTTCATACAAGTCTGTACATATTTCACATAGCTCCTAGCTCTTGGAACTGAAAATGTTTTTTATTCTATTTGTTGGTGTATTCGGGCGATCGTTCTCGGACACCTGTCTCTAGAACGTCTGGGTTGATTTGTTATTTATCCAGAATGTAGATGATATTTAGCAGAGTCGATGTCGTGCGTTCGACCCCTGGCAATAGTACATGCATGTATAACCATATAACCTTTCTTTTCATATTTATTCATTTTCTTAAAACAAATTATATATATTCTCCTAAATTATCATAGTGCACAAATTTAGGTGTGATTGAAAAGAATGAAAGCATGTATTTCTGTGAGATTGCACAAGCTGCAATATTAATCAAATTATTCCTAATCAAATTGATATTATGATGTACATTGTATACTGCTCAATCTATACTAGCTTATGTTAGTTTATTTCAATAGACTTTGCATATTGTAATGCTTATTCTGAATACATACAAAATGATGCATGTCAAATGTGAATCATTGACCACACGCAACGAAAATAATCTTTATTGGAGGCCTTTTGAACAGTTAAGGGAGTCTTCATGTATACGTGAAAGTAACAGGGGGCTGCTCCTTTCTAGCTGTTCTGTATGTACCTTCTTTCCGACGCATGCGCAGTTACATTGTGCAGTGTTGAACCTTGGTAACTGCGCATGCGTCGAACAGAAAGTACAGACAGAACAGCTAGAAAGGAGCAGCCCCGAGGTCTATCATGCTGAAATGTGTCTCTATAAAACATTCAGGGTATCGTTTCTCGAAGCTCTCGTATCTACTACGAGACCATAAAGACTCTCGTAGCCATCTCTAATACACGGGGGATCGTGCAATTACGAAAGCGCTTTGGTCTCATAGTGGATATATATATATGACCTTCGAGAAACTATACCCAGTAGTATATTCTGGCATGCAGTATGAATACAACTTATAACGAATACCGAATAACTACACACATTACAATTGTGCAAAATATAAGGGTCTGATTAATTGGACGTATTGTACCAAACGAGGTAATACCAATGTTACTATACCTTGGTATTGATTTACCATAATTGGTACGAGGACGATTAGCCCATTTTCTATTAACTAATACGCTGTACGAAAATACGGGCACGATACCATTAAGAGGCGCCAATACGAATTGCTAGCTACCTTAGTTCACATTTAATTAGCAAGAGAACATCAGCCCATTTGTGATGAACTTATATATATGAATGCTATAGAATACTTTATTTTTTTTACCCGAATACGGTAATCTTTAATTCCTCAACGCTCATTTCGGGCGTAATTACCATCGATGGTTCTTTCCATCTCGCAACAATGCCAAATTCCTTGGAAATAATGCCCGTCTAGGTAGAGGATTATTCTGTAATCAAATCTGAGAGGTACTCGGTACAATTGGGTTAATACTTCTCGAAAGTGCATCGAGCTGACTTTGCTGTACCGTCAATATATATACTTGTATGCTCAACAAATTAAATTAAGGACCAGCGAAGATTTAGATAAGGGGTTGGTGTTCTGAACATTTCTGAACTTGGCTTGAAGAATTTGGTGCCGTTTCTTTTGCAATGCGTCTGCAAGTTTATGAAGAGTATCTGTAGTTGTGTGGAAATTCTTCGTTGTTAAAATAGTAAAGCAAATTGTATATTGGAAAAAAAACAAAAAACAAATTTACTGGTCCTATTGTTGTTTCCCACAGGCGGTGATTTCTATGCAATTTTATCCTGTCCGTCCTACTTCCTCTGTCACTCAGACAGACATCTCGTATGTTATGTTAGTCCCGTGCTACACCCATGTGACATATTTCACCATTTTGCAACGAGAACAATAAAAATATTTATGCCATAAGATATGTGTTCATTGATTCAGCCTACGGACTGACCAACATGGAAACCGGATAACAGAGGCGCGCATGCGCACACGTTAGTAGGAAAGTGCGATCGGTAAAATATAAAAGACTGATGATGTGCAACGCAGCGCGATTGTAATACTAGTTCTTAACACATATTGTGAATGTTTCAAGTTCCTATGGGGCGTGCGATTAACACTATTCCAGAATATGAAGTGTTACCTTCCGAATGTTCGATTAGCGCTCCTGTTTCTGGAAGACCTTAACCCTCTGCCTTCTGGATTAGACGTATGTACAGCTCTTTAGGGCATTTCTGGTTGAGGGTTAAGCATATTCTAGATATGGAATTGAGTATGAGCTATATCTTCCGACCGTCTTCTGTTTTCGGAAGTCAAATCGGTTTCAGAAGTATCTTCCGTCATCAGAAGTGAAAGAGTCAATCACACCTGCCCCTGTTTACCATATATATATATATACCGTACACACATCTTTTCTTCCCCTTTCTCAGTGATATATTTGCTATATACAAAAGAAATATCCAACACACAAAGTCATGCTGGAATTTATGTAATAGGCTGTGAAAGATTACCTGACGTATGGAGGATGGTGTAAGATGTACGAACGTTCACTTAGGTCTTCAAATGTTTTCTGAGAGAGAGATACAGACAGAGAGAGAGAGAGAGAGAGAGAGAGAGAGAGAGAGAGAGAGAGAGAGAGAGAGAGAGAGAGAGAGAGA